>JAJLVB010000073.1:0-56126 GCA_030570135.1 Pichia deserticola | reverse complement strand
TATTCATTATGAAAAATAATTTCTATTGCACCTTTACAGCTCATTTAATAATAGAAGGAAACAAAAATAGATAAAAATAGATAAAAAGAGATAAAAAGAGATAAAAAGAAGAAAATGTAAGAAAAAAAAATAAGATAATATAATTAGCAGGATATTATACACCTTTAATATCTTCAAACATCGTCAACTGCCTCTCTACCTTCGAGTTAGCCCGATGTTTACCTTTTTGATGTTGACATCAAACGTACACCTTAGCGCTCCGCGCACACCCTACTCTTTACTATAGTATTAATAGCTTCTCCCAACAATAAATAAAAATTAATTCTATAAAACTTTTCATCCATTTATTATTTAATACCTGTTTCCTAATATAGTAGAATAATAACAAACTAATTAAGCTTTGACTGATAAGTAAACAAACATTTATTTCCTATTTCATCTTTGGTGTACCAATGTTTAGTTTTTTATTAACATATTAAATAATTCCTCATTTCCGAAATCCGAATTTTAATCATTTAAATTAATTATTATTTTGAACCAATAAAATCAATTGATAGTCAAATTAATATCTTACATGATTGTAAAACCGTTATGATAAATATATTGTATCATTCTTTTTCTACATATATGAGAAACGAAAAACATATATTCCATCATGTTTAACATAACTTATTTATAGACTTCACAAGATAATTTAGTTTTGACATTTTAAACAAGCTCCGAAACTTTCTTTAAAATCAATATTTTTTTCTTGTTATTTTTATAGCGCGCTATTTGCACCACTAATAATACATAATCTTGATTACATCAGCTAAAATTACTTGGCCCCTGTCAGTATCTGAATTAATGTGTGATTAAAAGAGATTATTTTATACAATTTCTGTCTTCTTTGTTTCAATGTTTTTCATTAAAACCCTTTAGTAATTTTAATGATGCATTCAGCGAGTAGAAAATTGTATGCTATTTATTAAGTTTTTTTTGTAACAGTGATTCATAACCTTTCAAGAATATTTCTTCACTTTTTTCTGAAAAATGCATTTAAAACGTTTCAACTGTACACGTAATTAATCCCTCTTTAAAGATAGAAGCATTTGATTATTTGTAAGTAGCAAATTATCAATAATATTAGCTGCTAATTAATAATAAATAAAAGAGAGATATAAGGCAGCAATTTAATTTTTTAATATTACAAAAAGTTGTTTATTCATGTATAAAATTGTGTAATCATGTTTATTCATGGGAGGTCACTTTTAATATAGTGGAGGAAGAATTAATCAGAGAATTACATTCAAGCCTCTCCATACCGACTTCATCGTTGTAGAGATTATTAAAAGTAATTATAACTTAGGTTGATAGTTTTTAACTGAGATCCAAGCCCTTTTTATTATATTGAAGCTTTTCGTTATAAATTACTTACTCAATAAATTCAAGAAGATTTACACATTCAATAGTTCCTTGTTAGCTCAGTCGGTAGAGCGTTCGGCTTTTAAGAATTCGAAAGAAGTCGACCGAAATGTCCAGGGTTCGAGCCCCTGATGAGGAGTTCTATTTAATTTTTTTATTATGTTTTTTTCTTCTTACACACAAATTTATTTTTTTATATTTTAGGCACACTTTTGATATGTACAAATAAATCTTATATCAAAAATTATAACAATTATAAAATATAACAGAGGAGTCTATTCATTGGCACTACCAGCCATCACCCCAACCATCATCATCATCATCAATAGTTGGTCCAACTGTTAAGTTTAATTTACTTACAGGCTTTTTCTTACCTAAAACCAGATTATGATGAGTAGAATTGGTATTTTTTGAAGGTAGAGAATTATTTTTAGTACTATTCATAATGCTTTGTTTAGCGGGTGCCTTCGATTGCATTGTGTTTCCAAAATTTCTTCCGTTATTTACAAGCTTAGATGTATTAATATTCGTTTTATTGTTATCCCATTCATCATCATCATCATCACCATCAAAACCCCAACCATCATCATTATCATCACCAAGATCAAAATTATCGTCAATTAATTTATCTTTTGAAGTTAGTCCATTTTGCAGATTTAGTGAATTATTAGTAAAATTATTCCCAACTGTTGGAGTTTCTAATTTTGAGATTGAACCCAGCAGACTCTGGCCTAAATTTTCAAGTGACAAGTTGTTTAATAAATTGTTTAGATTGGAGACATCATCTAATATATGATCATCTTCTTCAGTTTTTTGGAGTTTATCAGATGCATTACGAATTTTCTTCATGTATAATTCAAACGCATTCTCTGCATGTTGTCTTATAACACAAGAATCATCAAGCAATGCTGGTGAAAGAGCAGATAGCACTTTAGAGCAACATATATCTGGCGGGAAAAAGTCAATACTGGTCTCAAACCCCTTAACTGCGCAAAATCTTGTAACATGATCTGGATCTCTAAGTGCTTTTCCGAATGCCGTGACTAAAACTCCAATACGTGTAGTTGATTGCATCTTTGTTGAAATTTTAGAAAGACATATAACTGTATTAGCACGTAATTGAGGATTTGAATCAGCTTGGAGTTTAGCTAAATAACGTAATAAATCATTATTTAATTGTCTATCGGTAATCTTATCCATAATATAAGAAATTGAAAGTAATGTTTCGGTACGAACAGTAATATCAGTATCAGCAAAACCTGTAACTAAATTTGGATATATTTTGTCTTGAACTTCATGTTTGGTTATTTCAGCAATGACTTTAGGAAGAATTTTTAGTAACATTGTTCTAACAGAACGATCTGCCAAAGTAAAACTTTGGAAATAAACTGGTTTAAAATATAAATCAAAAGATTTTGAATCATTTTTACATTTGCTATATGCTAGATAAAGCAAATAAAGTAACGTTGTTTGAATGTTATTATCGTTGGTTTTTATTATATTAAAGGTATTCGTTATTTCAGGCATCAACTTGATCTCTATGTATTGCGAGGGAACATTACCAGATACCAATGCCTTATAGACTTCAATTTTTTGTGAATAGTTAAGTAATGAAATCTGACTAAATTGAGAGTATGCATTAATTTCATCACTAGCAAAATAAGAAGTTTTCCCATTATTTAAAAATTGTTCAGAAGTTATTCTTAATCCAATACTCGGAGCAACCAATTTATTTATAGGTAAACCTTGAATACTACCTGATCTGAGAATTTCACTTGCAACTGGAGCTTTATCTGTCAAAATTTGATACAAAGTTAAACCGAATATATAAGAATCAAACTTTATTCCTTTGATTCCTTTACCACTGTTTTTAAAAAAATCTGAACCTGAACTTTCAAATTCAGGAGGAATAACCATACCCCTAGTTGAAGTAAATGATGTATAACATGAGTATAACGATAGATAATCCGAAGAATTATCTTTATAATCAATGGTGAATTCAAATCCACCTAATTTCCATTCATATGAGTCTGTAACATATACACTATCTAATCTAGGATTACCATGAATACATGATCCTTCAATATTGATAAATTTTAAAGCTAAACTTAATTGATATATACCTAGCAATTTTAAATTAGTTGGATAATCTGATATAACTTGTGATAATGGAACAGCATGTTCTGTGATTAAATAAATTTTCTTTTCAGATTCAATAACCTCAACTATTGACAAGACTCCAGGTAAGAGGGCCAACGCACGTTGCTTTTTAATTGCATTTTGGACCAAGGGAAAATATTTTGAATTAGCCGGATGTCTAACATCAAATTCGAAAATTGTAACAGGTCTTGAGTCCTTATCGGATTTACCATTATGAATTGTCCACAGCGATGTGGAAGAAGCATTTTCAATATGAGAAGGTTGAATAACAGATCCGAAAGAATATGGAATAGCAGTACCTGTTAAGGTGCCTAATGTTTTCGTCAAAAAATTCATAGATTTGATGTTTATACCTTGTAATTTAAATTAATTGTAAAGAAATGACTATATTATACCTTTTTAATTGGTAAAAAAACATCATCATTGAAAACACCAACAGCAAAGAGGAAACACCATATATTTGTTTACATACAAAAATTGCACAGACTGAAAATGAAGACCGCGTGTGTTACGTTTAACAAGAAATTTTTTCAATTTTAGTTTGATCATTAAAGATCAATTTAGAATTCCCAAATTGAGAAATTACAAACTTTAAGGTCAAATAACGTAAAAACTTCAGTGATTTTTTATAAATTTTTTTTCTTTTATTTAGAAAGTATAAGTATATATATTATTTTGAAAATTATAAATTATGTCACGGATTTCAATACAAAGTTAAACATTTTTTTTTGGCCATTTTTACTACTGTCCTTACATCTACATAGTATCTAATAAATATTAATAAGTTTATTCAGAAGCTTCTTGGAAACGATCTGAAATTGTGGATATTAATTTTTCAAATTCTTCGGTTGCTGCCTCTTGACCTCTACTTGGTTCAAAGAATTTAGCAGATGAAACTGAATGTTTAACATCTGAAGTGGCTTCAGACAATTTAGACCATTGTGCACCACTTGCAACTGCTTTTTGAGCTTCATCATAATATGAAACAAAAGTACGCATCATATCATAAGTCTTCCAAATTGGACAGAACGCATCATAAGTGGAATAACCATTTTGTTGAAGGAAATCTTCCTTAATTAAAGTTGAAACATCTAAAACAATTTTATCAGAATCAGAAAGCGCAGATTTACCAACTAATTGAACAACTTGTTCTAATTCTTCTGCATTTGATAAAATTTCCTTGATCTTGTCTCTTAAGGTGGCAAAATCTGGGTAATTAGCATCATAATACTTTCCTAAAACATTTGTATATTTAGAATATGAAATTGCAGTATTGATAGATGGGAAATGTTTTCTTTGAGCTAATTTCTTATCTAAACCCCAGAAAACTTGTGTAATACCTAAAGTAGCAGTAGTAACTGGATCAGAGAAGTCACCACCAGCTGGTGAAACAGCAGCGACAATAGAAACGGAACCAGTTCTATCTGGTGAACCTAAAGCAACAGATTTACCTGCTCTTTCATAGAAAGAAGCTAATTTAGCACCCAAATATGCTGGGAAACCTTGATCAGCAGGCATTTCTCCCAATCTACCAGAAATTTCTCTTAAAGCTTCTGCCCATCTAGATGAAGAATCAGCAATCATGGAAACATTCTTACCTTGATCTCTGAAATATTCAGCTAATGTAATACCAGTATAAATAGAAGCTTCTCTTGCAGCGACAGGCATATTAGAAGTATTTGCAACTAAAGTAGTTCTTTTCATAATTGGTTCTTTTTTACCACTGATTTCAGTAAATAATTCTGGAAATTCCATTAAAACTTCCGCCATTTCATTACCTCTTTCACCACAATTGTGAACTAATGCCATATTAGAAAGCATGAACATATGATCTGATGATTTTTCAAGGGAAATACCGTAGTAATCATCTTTCTTGGATTCAAGCAAATCAAAATGGAATGGCACAGGTTCTCTGTTAAATTTGACAGCCTTTGCATATTTTTCTGGAATGGCACAATTAGAAAGAACACCAGATAATGGTGTACCGTTCATAAAGATATTGTAAACAAATTTTTGTCTAACACCGTATGCATCAATTTTTTCATCTTCAGTTGTAACTGAGGCTTCTATACCTAAAGAACGAGCAATCTTGATAACACCTTCACTAACAGATTTGTAAATAGTACTGATAGTGGCACTCTTAGAACCATCATTATTTGAGCTAACATAACCATTGACGTCAATTAAACCAGCCAAAAACATTTCTCTAACTTTAATATCATCAATGGCAATTTGTGAAGGGACAACCTTATCAAGACCATGTGCGTTCTTATGTTTGAAACCAAATGACTTAATGGCATCCCAGAAAATATTTGAGTTATTATTGTTTCTTCTAATTTCACTCTCAGTAACATTGGAGTCATGAAGAGTTATCGTTTTATTACCACCTTCTGTCCATGAATAAATGGAAGATTCTAAATTCTCTACACCATAAACATCATTAGATGAATCTCTGTCATTAATTTCAAAGACAAAATCATCATCGCTATTAGTTAAAGTGTCAGAATTTTGAACAAAAAAATCTTCTTGGCTAATTTCAATTTTAATATCTGAAGCTGGCTTTTCTGTAGAAACTGCTTCTTTATTTGAAGCTGGAGCACTAGAATAAGGATAATTTTCATTATGATATTCAAAGGTAGATGTATTTAAACCTAATACATTAGCGAATTCGGAAATACGGCTTGTTAATAAAACATCTTTAGAATCAAGTGAGAGGGCAGCACGATCCATGTAACCACTACCAACCCATGAACCTAATAAATATGCCATTGGTGCAGCGGATGATTCACTTTTACCAAAAGAGTTTAAGAATTTACCAAGTAAACCAGTTTCATATAAAACCGGGTTAATTAATTGAGTAGTATTAGCTTTAACTGATGCACCAACAAGATGATAATGTTTTGCTTCAATAATCCAGTTAATAGAAGATGGATCAATAGTAGATGCAAATGAATTTGCCTTTTCTTCAGCACCAACTTTACCACCATAAACATGATATCCAAAAATCTTAGTTTTGTATTTAACAAGATCAATGGCTTCAGCACCATTTTTCATTTCTAATTCAAAGAAGTTAACAGCAGCATACTTGTTACCACCATAGGTACGGGTAGAAACAGTTATGTTCTGCTTAGTTCTTAAAACGAGTTTATGATCTGCAGAAACAGTGAAATCCATTAAATCATGAGCATTTGCATTGCTTCTGTTACTAGAGATATGATGAACATCGTACATAGTTTCATTACCTCTTGGTAAAGCGATAACTTTTCTTGGTTTACCATCTTTACCCATAACAGTTTCACCAATTTGAATATCTTCAATTGATTTGTCTTGACCATCAGCCATCATAACTTGTGTACCTTTACTGAAACAACCAACATAAATAATAACATCAGAGTTTGAATATTTAGATAAGGATTGGGAAATAACAGTTTTACCACAACCAAAAGCACCTGGAATACAAGTAGTACCACCCTGAACACAAGGAAATAAAGAATCTAAAACTCTTTGACCAGTTAACAATGGGTAATTTGCAGATAATTTAGATGCAACAGGTCTTGGAACTCTAACAGGCCATGTATGCATCATTGAATATTTGGTAACAACACCATCAAATTCAACTTCTAATAAAGGTTCATCAACAGTATAAGAACCAGCACTTGCAATAGAGACAACAGTACCTCTTGCTCTTGGTGGTAATAAAATTTTATGATCAGAAAGTAAAGAATTTTCAAATGCAGTACCAAAAATATCACCACCTGTAATATGATCACCAACTTGGAATTTTCCTGGTGTAAATTCGTATTTAACAGTTCTTGATAAAGCTGGTGTATCAACACCTCTTGGAATATAAATTGATTGTGACATTTCTTTAATTGCTTTTAAAGGTCTTTGAATACCATCATAAATAGTTTCCATTAAACCAGGACCTAATTCAACAGATAATGGTTTACCAGTTCTTAAAACAGGATCACCAACAGTAACACCCGCAGTTTCTTCATAAACTTGAATAGTAGCTTTATCTGCATCAATTCTAATAACTTCACCGACTAAATTATCATGACCAACTCTGACTAATTCATACATGGCACAACCAATCATGTTTTCTGCAACAACGACTGGACCAGAAACTGAATAAATTTGACCATATAATGATTCATCTTCGTCATCAATCGAAAGATTTTTAATTGCTTTACGTGCGTTTTCCATAGCTCCCGCCTAAATTATAGAAATATCATAATATACATATGATCAATTGGAATTTTATTTTTTTTAAAAAAAAAAAAATAAGAATAAATGTTAGTATTTGGTAATCAACAAATTTAAGATTAATTATTTCAATTGGAATGTATAAAGTATTAATTTCCCTTTTAGTCAAAATAATAAAACTATTATAATAATGACATTTACTTTGTTAATCATAAAATAACTCTAATGATTTATACATACCATTGTGATTGCTATGTATTACGAATGTTGCTTGTTTTAATTAATAAATAAAAAAGAATTAAAACTACTTGATAACTTTAAAAGATAATAAATCTAAGATAAAGCGGCCACAATTCTTATGTAAACTGTTGTAGGGTTGGAAGCAGCCATCTTTTCGCTTCACTATAATAAACTGATTTATTTAATTTGTGTTTCTTACATGCCAATTTTTTGCTCAGATAAATTTAGCTTTTCTAAATTCTAAAAATCTACAAAACATAAAACATAAAACATAAAGCGACGAGCGACGAGCGACGCAGAAATTAAGAAATTAAATTTATTTACAGTGTATTTTTTTTGTGTTTGTT
The DNA here is from genome assembly GCA_030570135.1 of Pichia deserticola. NCBI lineage: Eukaryota > Fungi > Ascomycota > Pichiomycetes > Pichiales > Pichiaceae > Pichia > Pichia deserticola. The sequence continues at coordinate 47,769 of JAJLVB010000073.1, read as the reverse complement.
TAAAGGCAAATGTAAGGATGTAAATTAGACACATTTTTTTGTTATTATACTCTAACGAGTTTGAGATAAGCAAGTAGGAAAAAGGATAAGGAAAGAAGCAAGTATAAGTCATAAATCTTTAAATATTAAAATGTATAATTCTATAATTTTATTAATGTATTATACATAATAATTTGAAATGTTCGACTTTATAAGTTTAAAAACTTTAATAGAAATATATCATATATATATTTATTATAAAAATGTGTATAATGGTAGTAATAAAAATAAATCATGTCTATAAGAGTATATATCTAGGCTTTATCAAGTTGTAACCTTTCGTTTTTATTTCCCAATTTCTCCAATTTCAAAAAGACATCACTTCCATATCCTTTAACTGTGGACATTTCTAAAACACCATTCCAATAATCTGTATAAACTTTACACATTGGTAATGAAATTCCAAGTGTATATTCAAATGGTCTAGAAGCTAATGATTTTAACATAGAATTTTTATCTTGCGTATGGCTCATTTCCATTTGACCAATATTATCTAACACACCTGTTAATTTTTCTGGTGTCTTTTTTTTCAGATCACTTCGTTTTTGAAAATATTGATGTTCAATTATAGGCAATCTTGATGGTAAATCAAGACCAGGTAATGCATGGAAATTAGCTAAATATTTTTTGGCTTCTTCAGGACTTTTACCAAATGACCAAACAGATTCAAGTTTTTCAAGGGGTATACCACCACCTTGATCTGAAATTTTAAATGTAATTTCATATTTTGTATTAGTTATATCAACAATTACAGGTGGTGGTTTAAGTTTGCTAACATCTTTATTACCATTTAATTTAATGAATTGCTCAATAGTTGATCTAAGAGCATTTCTTAAAATTTCTGTAAAAATATAACTTAAATGATTTGTCATAAATTGAAATTTAACATCATCACCATTAATTATTAATTCTGGCATTATTAAGTTTGGATATAAACTTTGTAAGAATGTAATAATTATCTTATATGATAATTTTAAATGTTCATGTGCTGAACAATATTGAAAAGCCTCACCAATATAATTTGGTGGTTTAATATCTTCTTTAATATCATGTTCATATAATTTTAATGATTTCATAAATGTTTTTGACATTGAAATATGTTGATCCATAATAACTCTTCTACTAATTCTAGATCTAACCATAGAAGACATAAATTCATCTAAATCTGATTGTGACATTATTTGAAGTATTGAGACTTCTAATGCACCCATCATTAAATGTGGTAAAACAATTAAATGATCGTCAAGCATATTCACGACAAATTCACAAAAATCTTCGTTTTCTTCTAATGTCTCAATTTTCTTTACTCTTCTAAAAGCATTGAAACAATGATAATAACTTTGATAAACTTGATTTAAATGATAATTACTCATTACTTTATATGGTAAATTTTGTAATTCTTTAATTTTTAAACTTAATCTAATTGGTAATTCTGTCCTAACAAAATTTGCACTTGCTAAAATTTTATCATTTGTCATTTTTTTACCAAAATTAGCTAAATGACGCAAGGTAACTGGATGTGCATTCTTCTTGGACCAATTCAATAATATTGAATTCTGATAAAAATGTTGTTCATTCAGAATTAATGAACCAGCATGAAATGGTTGAAGCTGGTTAATACTTTGTGTCAACTCCTCAAGAACTAATTTCCTCCCACTCATTTACAATAAATAATATATATATATGTATATATATATAATATGCTTTAAACTGAAGATGTTAGCTGGAAATAACCTATCAAATGTATATACTGATACCATAAAATTAACCAGTTCTATATCATATGACGTATTTAAAATATATATAATTCACAAATATCCAATTGTTTTTTCTCTCAATAAAAAAAATGAAAATGAAGTTCTTTCCAATACATATTATTTCCCCGCGTTCCCCGAGTGATTAAGAATCAAAAATGAAAATGAAGTTCTTTCCAATACATATTATTTCCCCGCGTTCCCCGAGTGATTAAGAATCCTTATCTCTGAACACTTTAATTCAGTATAATAGTTGATGGTTGCTTCTTAGTAAATGTTATATGAGATAGGAAGTCATGATTAAACCACTTAAAAAGACACAAATGAATTTATAGGTTTAAATGCGGGTTACTGTTTGTAATAGAATACTGAGTAATGTGAGTCTTTGGTAACTTTTGAAAAATTTAAAGTATTAATACTTTTCTTTTAAATGTTTTTTAGCTAATAATTTGGCCTTTTCTCTAATATGAAGCAATATATATTCAGAATAAATCTACCATTAAGATATACAATATTTAGAAAATGATAAGTACTTGTAATTACTCAAAATTTTGTTGCGCAATTTTGCCTTGTTTTAGCATTAGAACATATCGCCATCACTTTCCTTATTAGGAAAACAAATATTTCTATTTCAGTAAATTACTATGATAGTAAATCGGAAATTTAATGATTCAATTCTTATTTAAATATAGGAAATTCAGTTTTTACTTTTCTTTCTTTTCAAGTTTCGATTTTCAATTTCTTCTCCTTTTTATTTCTATTTTTTTTCTTTTCTTTCTTCCATTCTAACCAATCCTTATCCATCAACAAAAACTAAACAATTTTTTTTTTGTTAATTATCAAATGAGACTTTCAAACACAATTTTACTGAGTACTTTTTTTTCCCTCGTTAGCGCAAATTTGTTGCCTGAAAATTTCCTCGGAATTTATGATAATGATAAGGAATGGTCTTATTCTGAGAAACTTCCAGAAACATTTATTGACGGCATATTTGGTGAATTGATTAATACACCAGAGATTACTCATTTGAAGAATAAAAAGATTGAATTAGGTGAGCTTAATGTTCCTGAGAATAATGAATTGTTAAAATCCTCGTCATCTTCACTTCATTCATATTACAAATCAAAAAGAGTTGAATTTCCTAATAAGGATGATGTTTCTGATCTTATTGGTAGTGGAGTTGCATACGGAGGTATAGTTTCTTTTGCACATTTACCAACGCAACAGTGTTTTGATAACTATGATGATGAAATTGATATTGCAATTGTTGGTGCACCTTTTGATTCAGGCGTTTCTTATACACCAGGAACAAGATTTGGTCCTAATGGTATCAGACAAGGATCAAGAAGATTATTTAATGGTATTTCACCAATTAGAGGAAATTCTAAAGATTCTAAATTATATAGGTTACCAATTTATAGTACTGGTTTACGTATGGTAGATTGTGGTGATGTTCCTATGATTCCATTTGATGCACGTATTGCACTCGATCAATTATACCGTGGACAACATGCAATTCATAAACATAATAGTACAAACAAATCAGTCAATTATAAAAAAACTAGAATTGTTACTTTAGGTGGTGATCATACTGTTACTTTGATGAATATTAAGAGTGCATATGAAACTTTTGTAAATACTACAAATAGTGATGATGATGACGGTCTTGCAATTATTCATTTTGATTCTCACATCGATACATGGGATCCTAAAGTTGTAGGTGGTGCAGTTACTAAATATGCAAGTTTAAATCATGGTACATTTTTGCATTATGCAGCTGAAGCTGGTTACGTTTCAAAAGGTCATTCAGTTCATGTTGGTATTCGTGCTCCATATATTTCCTCTAATGATGAAACTCATGATCATGAATGTGGCTTTAAAACTATCACTTCAAAAGATGTTGATAAATTAACACCTATTGGGGTTGGTAGAAAAATTAAAGACATTGTTGGTGATAGACTTGTTTATTTAACTTTTGATCTAGATACTTTCGATGCAGGTATGATTAATTCGGGTACACTTGAAGCAGGTGGTCTAAACTCAAGAGAGATCATGACAATTTTAGATGAGTTGGAAGGAATAAATTTGGTTGGATGTGATATTGTCGAAGTAAGTACTCCACCAAATTCAATTGGTAACGATATTACTGGACTTTTAGCGGCCCAAGTGATTGATGAACTTTTGGGTTTAATGGTGGTTACTGAAGTTTAATCCAAAAATTTTTTTTTTCAATTTTTTTAAGTGCTATCTATTTTTTACTTTTGTAGTTATATAAATTTAAACAATAAATATTTATAATAAATCTAGTGTATAACAAATAGACATTTTATCCAAACACGTTAAATTAAAGTGTGTGTAATAGTTAAATTATTTCTTGTTCGCTCTAACAAATTCTCTTTTCACTCAGCATGAAAATTGAAAGGAAATAAGAAGAATGATAAACTTTTTTTTGTTAGTAAAAATTTATATTTTGTAACCAATTGTTAGTTACAAGATAAGTTTATTGATTACTAATTCATCAAAAAAATGACCGGACATAAATTGGTGTCGATTTCTTCATTATTATCACCAAGAATTGATGATATAAATATTGGTTCCAATAATGATCATAATAATGAAACATCATCTAATCTAAGCAAAAGAAATTCAAATTTACCTTTCACTATACCCAAAGATCTGATAAATTTAAACAATAATACTGTCAGTAAAAAAGAAAAAGAGGCAGAGATCAAAAAAAAGACGTCAAGTCCAATGTCAGTATCAAATTTGATGAACTCTCCAATTCCTGAAATAAATTTCCCACCAATCCCATCTACAAATGATAATGTTGCAAACATAGAAGAGTCAATAACGAATACAAAAAAGAAGGTGACTAAAAAGAGAACTACAGATAATAGACAAGATAAATTTAAAAAAAGTGAAGAAAATGAAATTTCTAATACAAAGGTTATTGAATCAAGCGAACCAATAATAGTTACCATTGATATACCGTTGTCAACTCATAATGATATTCACACTGAACATAATTTTGCAAAATTGGTAGAAGAAAAATATGGTTTTAATTATAACCAGTCGTCATTAGCGAAAGGATTGTGGAATTTTGATGCAGATGATGCTGAAGGTGATGAAGATGAAGATGAAGATGAAGATGCAGATTTAGATGGAGAACTAACTTCTTTACCAAATACAGTTCAAAATGAAGAAGCAGATGGCGAGGAAGAAGAAGACGAAGAAGAAGAAGAGGACGAAGAAGAAGAAGAAGAGGAACAAAAACAACAACAAGAAGAAGATGACATAGTTAAAGCATTAAAGATAAAGTTCACTCCAGGAATGAGTGATATGGAGAAGGAATCTCTTGTTTTGAAAGAAATCCATAGAAGAAAAATGGTCAATAATAAAAGAATTGGTAAATATGACATTGATGATCCGTTTATTGATGATGAAGAACTTGAATTTGAAGAAGAAACAGGTGCCAATGCCGACGGTTGGTTCATATGGCATGGAAAATTAGATGTCAGCAAAAAGAGGAAAGCACCAGTAACAGATAATAAAGTTGAAAAAGTTAGTAAACAAAATAAAACAAATAACGCAAATACATCAACTTCTAGATCAAAATATAGCAACAATATAACTACCTCTGGTATTTCATCTTTAGACTCAGGAACCACTGCTCCTGATAAGCACAGAAAAGCACAAGGATCAGAATCACAACCCCACCTAAAAAAGGCTAAGAAGGTTTCAACAAGTACATCAACTAACAGTCAAAACAAAGGAACTAACACAGATGTTAATAATAATAATAACACTGGTATAACCAAGACAAAAACCTCAAACAATAAAGGTAGGCAAGAAAGAAAAGAACAAAAAGAGAATAAAGAAATAAAAAGCGATGCAACTAATTCTAGCAATAAGATTATTATTGGTTCATTTGGTTTTGGAACATCCTAAATGCAGTTAACTATTAATGGAATGAAAGCATCAAGTAAGATTTAGTTGACAAATAAGCAGTTTGGTTTATATCTATTAGATTTTACATCTGCGCCACTTTATATGAAGCAAGTGAAATAAGTAAGAAGTTGCAGCGCCACGGGAAACTTTTTTTTATACTGCACTTAACTGGATAAATACTTTGTAATAATTTTTTTAGAAATTTTTCAAATTTCAACATGTTCAAAAATTTTCTAGCTTTTCTTTCTATATTGTATTTATTAATTAGTGAAATTAAATCTATAATTTATTTATTTAGTAATAATATAAATAGATTTAAAAATGAAATCACATGCAGGATGTGTGCTCAAGTTAGCGGCATTAACTGCTGTCCTTACAACTCTTGCAGTAGAGTCCTTTCACAAGTATTATTTAAAAGATAATTCATCAACCTTGTTTGATTATATACGAAGTTTATTCACTCAATCCATAGATGTTCCAAAAACTATATTAGCATCTTCACACAATGATAACAAAGAAAATTTTATTAGAACATCTGAAAATACGGTTAAACATTTACCTGAGAATTATTCTGAAGAATTAATATTAGAACAATTAACTAGAAATTATTCATTTTTGACAAAACCTGGTATGGAAAAAATTCGTTCATTACGTGTTATTGTAGTTGGTGCAGGTGGTGTTGGATCAAATGCAATCATTTCATTAGTTCGTTCAGGTGTTTCAAATATACGTATAATTGATTTTGATCAAGTTTCATTATCTTCACTTAATAGACATGCTTGTGCAACATTAAAAGATGTTGGACGTAGTAAAGTTGAATGTTTAGTGGATTTTATTGGAAAAATTGCTCCATGGTCTAGAGCAGAAGGTATCAATGAATTATTTAGTATTGAAAAAGCTGAGAGACTTTTATTAAAAATGGATGATGGTTTTAAACCAGATTACATTGTTGATTGTATTGATAATATTGATACAAAGATTGAACTATTAGAATTTTGTTATAAAAGAAATATAACTGTTATTTCATCAATGGGAGCTGCATGTAAATCTGATGCAACTAGAATTAATATTGGTGATATAAGTGTTTCTGATGAAGATCCATTGGCTAGAAGTGTTCGTCGTAAATTAAAGAAATTAGGTATTGCAAATGGAATTACAACAATTTTTAGTGCTGAAAAACCTGATCCAAGAAAAGCTTCTTTATTACCACTTGCTGATGAAGAATTTGAAAAGGGAAAAGTTGAAGAATTAAGTGCATTACAGAATTTTAGGGTTAGAATTTTACCAGTTTTAGGTACAATGCCAGGTATTTTCGGATTAGCTATTGCAACTAGAATCATTACAGAAGCGGGTGGATATCCAATTGAACCTATTGAAGGTAAAAATAGATATAAAGTTTATGATTCATTATTTCAAAGTTTAGCTGGTCAACAAACTAGAATTGGTATTAAAGATCAACGCACACCTTGGGTTTCTTTATCTGATGTTCAATATATTATTGAAGAAATTTGGAGAGGTAAAAGTCCTGTTAGTGGATTATCAACAAGATTAACATTAAGTCGTTGGTACCCAGATAAAGAATTGGGTATGCAAAATGTTGTTGTTTTAACTAAAGAAGAACAAAGGGAACACGAAAGAAGAATTTTGAAAGGTAGTGAAAAAATTGAAGATGTTTATTCACCTGAAGTTATTAAACGTGTAATTGATAGATTTGAAGAAGAGAAATATTATTCCCAATTTAGATAACTTTACGTATAGAAAAATGTATGTATCGTTTAATTTATATATACATATATAAAAATATAAACATTATTTACAGATTTGAACTTTTACCTGTTGGATCAAATTTTTTTGATTTATTAACAGCTAATTTGATTTCATTTGTGGCAATTTTACCAATTCTAAAACCCATTTTTTGCAAACGAGCAACAAACCAAGGTGTAATTGCTGCAGTCATTGGCAAACGAATAAATATTAGAGATTTATGTATTGCATAAGCTAATGCAAATTCAGTAACTAGAGTGGAAGATTTCTCCTCTGGTTGTGAATTTTCATCATTTTGCTCTGTTTCAATTGAACTATCATTTTTATATCCAATCCATGTTAAGAACTGATCTTGTAATTCTCTAATTTTATCCTCACCAGCAGAATGAACAACTATAAAACAAATTGGTAAATCGATTAAAGAAAGACCTAAATAAACACCTAATGCAGAATAACCATATTGATGAATTAATTTCTTAATTCCAGTTGGTGATTTTGGTGGAACAGCATGTTTTACTCCATTTGTAGCAGAAGATTGAAAACGAGATTTGATATTGTTTAAAAATAATTTTGATAATGGGACTCTTGGTGTTGCTGACTTTCTTAATAACGTAAACATTTCCACCCTTTTTACAAATTGCTCTTTGGCAAAATAAATAGTATTTCAGGTTAGTGAAAGTGGGAAAGTTTCTTTCCATTATATTCAAACCTTCCAGTTATATTTATGTAAAAATTGTCTTTCTGTCTTCTTCGCGGAAGACAAGGAAAAGAAAAACTACAAATCAACGGATTTAAATGAAACCATTTATTTATCTCCATATTCACAAGTACCAAATTTGTGTATGAGATAAAATTGAGGCGACAACAATAGAATGACCTCAAAATATATATTAAAATAATAAAATAATAAAATAATAAAATAATAAAATAATAAAATAATAAAATAATAAAATAATAAAATAATAAAATAATAAAATAATAAAATTTTATCTAATATTAAAAAATCAGGGGACTCTGGAAATTTCTGTTAAAAGAAATCATTAATTTATAGTTATTGTAATTAAAGTAATTTTTCAGCTACTGTTGGATTACTTTCACTTCTTACTTTTTTATCTTTGAAAAATTCGGAAATTTAATTTAAAAGAAATAAATAGCTAAATATAAAAAATCTATAAAATGAAATTTTTATAAAAAACTTTGAAGAATGAAAAAAAAAAGAAGAAAACACCAGGATTTAAATGACCAGCACCATTAATTTACAATTTGATTCAGAAAGATTGAAAAGACAATTATAATCTAGCTTTAATTTCTCTACCAACAGTACATTTGATTAAACCATTTGGATGAGGGGATGGATAGAATAATACATTATCATTATCAAGTCCTTTCCAAGTTAAGTCAAATAACATGTAATGTTTATTTGGTAATGAATATGAAACATTATAGACATAAGGACATTCATCTAAAATATCTGAACACATGTTGTACATTGTAGCTTGAACAGATGGAGAATTTTCTAATGCAAATCTATCAAGTGTAATCTTTAAAACTTTACTTAATGTTAAATCGAAAACTCCATCATCTGCTAATTTATAAATATTTTTAATTGAACCAATTTTTTTATTATCAAAATTCCAGGTACAATCAATATCAGTTGATAAAATTCTATCATTAGTTGGTTTTAATGTAGTATAATCACATTTATTGTAACCAACAAATCCTGAACCAGTAGATTTTAAAACAGTTAGATCTTTTAATGAAGAGGAAAGTTTAAATTCACCATTTCTTTTATATGATAAATCAGTAATTTTAACATCTTCACCATCTTTTTTAAATGAATGATCATGTAATTGACCATTAACAGCATATCTAGTCCATTTATGTTGAGTAATATGAACATCAACACCAGAGACATGAGAATATTTTTCAATAAAATGTTCAGCTAAATGAGCTGCAAATCTTTCAATTGGCCAAACATCATTAATTCTAGCTTCAACTAAAATTGTGTTTTTAACAGTATCAGTTGGAACAATTGGTGAGTTATCAGCTTTTGTATATGAAACATCAAAATCACCTGTAAGTAAAACTCTAACAGTTGCTTCTAAGACATCTTGTTTTTGTGGATTAAATTTGTCTTTTTTGACTTTTAAGAATTTGACGTTATCTTTACCGTAAGTTGAATCTTGTAAGTATGCCATTTTTGATTGATTAATAATTTATTTATTTATTTATTTGTTTGTTTGTTTGTTTGTTTGTTTGTTTGATTGTTTGATTGTTTGTTTGATTGTTTGTTTGATTGATTGTTTGTTTGATTGTTAGAATAAATAAAAAAAAATAAACAAATTAATAAAATATAAAATATAAAGAATTAATTTTCTTGTACTTCAAAGTAAAAAGAAGAGAAAAACACCTCCTTTTATAGACAATTAATTTTATCGATCAACTTATTAAACTTGTAAAACAAAGCAAAACCAAAATATGGCATTTCCCGTAATTACAATAAAAATAAATAATTAAACAATACTAATATTATTTTTAGTGCGAAAGGATTGAATGATTTTACTTTCACTTAGAATTTTTGAGAAATTTACTGATAAGACCAAAAACGTCAAATCAACGTTCTTGTTAAAATACGTAATTGATTACTTGTAATCCTCTATTGTTAAACATGTCAATGTCAACAACGGTATTGTAATTCTTATCAAGCTAAAAAAATCACACCATAATAAAATATGATTGCATGTTATTATAATCAGGTGAAATCATATATATTATAATTTGAGTTGTTTATTAAATTTTGAAAATTCGGTCTTCTCCGTCAGACTAATTATTTAGTACGACACAGCCAAAATTTCCTATTTGGGACACACAACGCCTTATTCCTATCCGGCGTGCCGATTCGTCAGTTCGTAAATTATCTATTTTATAAGTAAAATAATTAAATATTAGTTGATTTAATTATCGATAAGAATATGTCAAACTTTAATCAAACCCCAGTTGACACATTTATTTCATATTATAATATGAAAACTTATCGGTTTGGCCGATAATGATTATTTTTGACAATTTCCAATTTGGATGTTTTGTTTAGCATTTGAAAATCGGTAATCAAATTCAAACAATAAAATTGGGACTTGGCTTGTTAGAAATTCCTTATTTGTAACAATGCCTTTAATTAATAGTTATTTTACACTTTTCCGGGGTTTGAGTCAAATGTTTCGACGTGAAGTAACATTTAAAAGAAAAATCAACTGATTTTTAATTCATTTACCCAATTTTTTTTTACTACTCATAATTTGTTATTTTTCATTATTTTATACGAATAAATAAACATAAAGTTTTATGAATTTTTGCAGCGGAAAGTTAAAAATATATCAGAAAAGAAAAAGTCGTAAAAAGAAATTTTTAGTAAAATAACCCAATAATAAGTAGAATAAAAAATAGTAAAAGAACATTTAAAAGTTTGAAAAAAAAAAAAAACATTAGAAAAATAAAATGAAATAACAAAAGAACATCTAAAAAATCCATACCAAATTTACAAAACAATTCATAATAACTGTAACAATCATATAATCAATCATACATACTCATCTTTACTTTCTAGAAATACCCTTAAATGAAACAGAACATCACTTAGATGTTTAAAATTAACAAATTTAAAATTTTTATCATAAATAAAACCAAACAAAAATCCACCAACTTTTAAAAATTTAAATGGTAGTTTAAAATTAATTAACTCATTCATAATCAAATCACGATCATGAAAAACAACCAATTCATCTGATACAATTTCATTCAATGTACGTTCTTCTTCACGTAACTTTTGATGACTTTCCCTCAGAACTCTATCAATCTCTTTATTTTCAAAATCATCATCAATTCTTTGATTGAGTATAATTTCCTCATTACCTTTATTAGTATTTGCATATAAATCATTAAGAGCCATCAATTCTTCACCAGTCTCAAAATCTTCATAATTATAATTATGTTTTAAAAATTGCTCTAAATTCAAAAAGATTTTGAAAAATTTAAGGTAATACTTAAATAATACTTTATCAAATTTTTGTAAAGCTTCCTCACTATCCTTAGCATTATTATTATTATCATTATTATCATTATTCTTTTCACCTAAAAAGATTGATGAATTTAATTCAAAATGTTGTAAAAATGTGTAATTAGTTAAAGAATCAAATTTCATTCTAATTCTAAAAAAATTCTCATAATTAATTAAAAACTTAACAATAATCAAAATAACATCAAATAAGATTTGTGAATCGATACTCAACTTATGTAGCACATTCAAATTAATTTTATTTAAATTCTTGTAATTATAACTGTTAATAATTTTTTCTTTCTCTTTATCATCAATTGAATCATTATTAGATAATCCTTGAAATGGAGGTGGAGTTGAATAAATATCATCTAGCTTTTTAATAGTTTCATTTTTTAGCATATAACTTGGTGATATTGAACCCATTAATGAAGTGTCTTCATTAAAAAATACCAATTTTAAAATATTAATAGAATTCTCAATTAAATGAATTAATTCATCCTGAAATTTTTGATCTTTTAATTCACTATCACCATAATTGAAACATGCAATATATTGTTCATTTATATCTGAGAATGATTTCAACCAAACACTTTCTTTAATTTTATTTAAACTAACAATTGAACTCAGTTTTAAATTTAAGTAATGATTCAATATTTTACAATCATTATAAACTTCACTTGATTTATTGTAAAGAATACAGGCATTTACCAATAGGTCCCAAATTTGACCAATACATCTCATTTTTTCAATTGAAATATCATTTCCATCATTTAAATCTTCAATAATGCATTTACCAATGTTATCTATGTTGTCATTAATATTTTCAACACCTTTATATTTTTCAATACTTAGTTGTTTAAAATAAACTAATTGATGTAAACCATTTTGCAAACAAATTAAACCAAATTCACTAACATGGTTATTTAATAAGAAATTTTTACTATCAATTAAACCTGTTTTTGGATCAAGCTTTGAAAAATCAATTTTGAAAATTTCTTTAATAACCATTTTGAAATTTTTAGCATGAAAATCAAAATTTTCAATTAATCTATAATATTCTTCAGCATTTGAACTTTCCCATAATAAACTTGCACCTGGTAAATCAATGTTTAAATCAGAAATATTTAATGATGGTACAATATTATATAAAGTTGATAATAAAGTTGAAACATGGAAAATCATATGAACAGTACGTATAGTCGATTCATAATTAATAAAAACTTGATAATCTTTATCAATTTGATCTGGTGTTTTCAATTCATTTATTCCTGCAGATTTAATTAATGCATTAAGTGCATGAACTTGTCTAATTATAACGGATAATGATATTTCTTCATCTGCAAACAAACCATAAATAACACTTAATGTAAGACTTTGTATCAGCCATAATGGTGAACTTGAAATTGCGTTATTAATGTTAATATCATTATTATTGTCAGTCATTGAGTTACCGCCACAAGTACTTAAATTTTTTCTACTTTCCAAATAAACGTGAATACATCTTCTTGAAATTTCATATAACAGTGCGGCATCTTCTTTTTTATTCGATACAACGGCACCAATAGTTGCAACCAACAATGGCAGACAGACTATTGAAACTTTAAAATTTTCAATAAAGTAATCGTCTCTTATAATCTTTATTTGTGATCCATTATAATCTTGTGCATTATTACTATTGATACTACTTTTCATTGCTGAATCGATTGCTTCTTTAATTATCCAATGTTCATTTAAGACAACTTTGTGAATAAATGGATGATGAGCTAAAAATTTACTTACAAATTGATCAACATATAAATTTAAAACATCATTTGGTAATAATTCTGGATTAGGTGTACCAAAAAATGGATAGTCCGACAAACCTTTATTAATTAATTTGGATATATTCTCTGTAAATAAAAAAGCTTGAGAATATGATGATAACACAGATTCGTTAAATTCTTCTTCGAATGTTTTCCTATGATGATGATGATGATGATGATGATGATGATGATGATGATTAATGTGAATGTTATTTTGATTATACCTACTATCAGTGATATTATTAATATTTTGATTAATTGTAAATCCTGTTTGTTGATTATCATTTTCTATTTGAGTTATATCATCGATATCCATTGCATTAGATTGAATATTATCAGTTGAACATGAAGGTTCCAGTAGAACTGGTGAGATAGTTGCTTCACTACTCAAACTATTATCATTATAAGCACCTAATAAACCATTACTATTGGATCTGTTCATTTGATTTTCATCACCATAAAATGAATAACCTTGAGGAATACCATAAGTTTTAGAAATATGCATTTCATTGAGTTTCTGTAAATCTGATATTGGCTGACTAAACAAAGTTTCTTGCCATGAAAGAACTTTTTTAGTTACACCTGCCATAACTTTATTATCATTATTATCAAAAAAGTTATCAAATAAATCTGAATTTGAATTATTTTTTTCAAAATTTTGTGGTCTATCAATAAAATTATTTGAAGGAATTTTAGAATCACACACATGAGTCATTTTTTCCAGTTGTTCTAAATTTAATTTATCCAAAACATTTATATTTGGATTAATATTTATATTACTATTCAGATTAGAAATTTTTTCAAATAATGCTCTTAAAATTTTGCTATTATCATCTACACCAATTTTTGAATTATTTGAATTATTAATATTGATTTTATTTTGATGATTAATATTGCTTGAATTAATATTTGAATTTAAAATTTCATCTTGCATGATTGGTGAATTTGATTTAAAAGGCAAAGGATTTTTAATGTTAATATTATTATTGTTATTTTTATTATGATTACTTGAGTTATTTTTGTTAATTTTTTTATTTTTAATTGGACTTGAATGATCGCACAGACGTGTTTTGAACAAAGATTCAGTAATACTTATTGTATCATCATCATAAAATGAATAACCATTTAAAATTACATTATTTGTTGGTTTAATACTATTATTTATAAGATTTTGTTGATATTGATGATTTAAATGATCTTGTTGTTTTGTTTTATTATTTATAAAATTATTTAATTGTTGAATCTCTGTCATTGCAGCTTTATTATTATTATTATTATTATTATTATTATTATTGTTATTATTATTATTATTGTTGTTGACAATAATATTTTCGTTTAAATCTGTTCTATTAGTTATATTATTTAATTTATTTGAATCGTTGTTTTCAGAAAATGAATTAAGCCATTTTTCTTGTTCATCTTCTAAACTATTAAATTGAGGAGTTGAGAATTCAACTGTTTCACTTGCATAAGGTTCTGGATTTGTTAAAGCATAATTAACACCACTCATTGCAGAGAAAGAAGCACGACGATAATAATTATAAGCATTTGATTGTAATTCATTAAAACGATCAAAGTTATTTTCATTTTCATTAAAATTATCAAAAGTTGCTAATGAAGAATTTAAATCTGATAATTCAGCAATTGCACTAAATTGATTATCGTTTAATGGATATAATGGTAATTGAACATTTTCATTTAAATTATTATTATTAATATTAGTAGTGTTTTGAGATTTATTATTCGTTAAATTGAGTATATTATTAATATCATTAAAGTTATTATTGTTATTTGTAGCAAAAAGGGTATTTATATTTTCTGGGTTATTATTGTGATCTAAAATCAATGAATTATCAGTACTTGAAACGCGCCTTTTCTTAGAATTTGAAATAGAATGTGTTTTCGAGACATGTGATATAGTTGAGGAGGAATTTATAGATTTTGCTGAAGCTGAAGATATTGAAGTTGAATTTGATGAATTTCTTAAAGAATTAGGGGTTAAACTTTTCAGAACTTTACTCAAAAGTGATTTAGTAGTATTGTTTGTTGTTAATAGATTTGGTGTAACATTTGGTAAAGTAGAAGGTATATTATTATTATTATTATTATTATTATTATTATTATTATTATTATTATTATTATTATTATTATTATTATTATTATTATTATTATTATTATTTTGGGTAATTTTCTTCGAGGTGTTATCAATAATTGAATTTGAAGTTGATATTGAAGTTGTTGTAGTTAATATTGAATTTGAAGTTGATATTGAATTTGAAGTTATATTTGAAGATACTGATTTTATTCTTTTAATTTTTAATTCTTCTTCTTCTTTTTTCATACGTTCAATTTCTTCCTTTTTCATATGTTTAATTGAACGTTTTCTTAATCTTGGTATAACATCTGCTGCACCTGCATGTAATTTTGTTGAATGTCTCAGTAATAAATCTCTTCTACTAAATTTTCTTGAACAAATATTACATGTAAAAGGTTTTTCTTTTGTATGTGAACGTTCATGCCTTTTTAAATGTTCTTGACGAGCAAAAGCACGAGTACAAATTGCACAAACAAATAATCTTGGTTTACCAGAAGGAGTTGAACCTTTTAAAGTAAATTCTTTATTAACAGGACCTCTTGATGACATTTTACTTGTTGATAAATATCTTGAAACTCCATCTTCATCTGTTATTGTAAGTGGTTCATTATTTGAATTTTGAATATTCTTTTGATTATCATTATCATTATCATTATCATTATCATTATCATTATCATTATCATTATCATTATCATTATCATTATCATTATCATTATTATTAATTTTATTATATTTAATTTTAATCTTATCTTTAACTTTATTATTAATTAAATTATTATCATTATTATTAATATTATTAATATTATTATCATCATTATTAAGTATATTTTCATTTAAATTATGAGTTGAAGGTACAAAATGAGGATGAACTGAATGATTTGAAATTGGTTGAAATAATGAAGGTTGTTTTAATAATTTTTTAGTTAAAGCAGATTGTAATTGTAAATTTTTACACTCTTTATTCATTTCTTTTGTTATTATTATATATATAATTTTTTTTTTAAATAAAAAAGAATAACAAAATAATTAAATCAAAGAATCAATTAACTAATTAATTGATTATTCATCCGATTAATCAATTTGTTGATATAATGAAAAATTAAGGTGAATTGAATATATTATATATAATATTTAATTTTAATAAAAATTGATATTATATTAATATATTATTGTATTGATAATAAATGCTCAATTTCAAAAGAAAAAAAAAATAATAAAATAAAAATAAAAGAATCAATTTAATTGAGGTGTTTGTTTATATTTATATTAAACTGAATGAAAAACCCGAAAAAACAGGATAATAAATAAAATCTGATATTGAAATTTCAATCAATTGTATTAACTGAATTAATAATAAATCTTTTGTTTTTGTTTTTCTTTGTTGTCGTTTATTAAAATTTTATTTATATTTTGATGATGAAAAAAAAAAAAAATAAAGAAAAACCAACGTAAGGGAATGGAATAAATACAAATACAGAAAAATCGATTTAAAAAAAAGAATAACGGAATATAATATATGGATAAATAAAATAGCAAAAAAATAAATAAAATAAAATGTAAAAGTTTAATATAATAAAGTCAATTAATAAATAAATGAAACAAATAAAGAAATAAATACGGGAAAACAGGGAATAATAATAAGATAAAGGTCAAGATTACTGAAAATAGGAATAGAGCAATTGATTACATTAATATATATATATATATATTATATAAAATACATGTAAGGGTTAACAAAGGGAAGAAAAATTTATATAAAATAATAAAAAAATTTATATAAAATACAATAAAAACTGTTTCTTTGTTAAGAAATTTCATAATGTTTTGTTATCGATTCCTTAGTGGAGCTCACAATATAATTTATTATTTATTATTTATTATTTATTATTTCTTCAACGAATAAGAGAGCTCCAAATGGTACTTAGTAATAAAATTTACTTATTATGTGCGTAAAAATTATTTAATTAGTTTGTTAGTTTGTTAGTAGTGGAGTGCCTCACTATTAATACATTACATTACATTATATATTATTAATTAAATAATTTGCTAGTTACCCAGCCTGTGGCATATTGTTAACTCTTTGTTAGTCATACCAACAAGTTAGTCTTTAAGTCATTCTAAATTAATATATATAATATATATAATATATATAATATAATCAACTCCACATTTATTTCTTATAAATTATTACAAACTCCCGCAACCCGAAACCTTTATTTCATTATTATTATTATTACTATATCAATCTCTGCCCTAATTAAATTAACTTAACAACTGTAAAAAAACCAATAAACCCCCTCTCTCAACAAAATTTAATTGTGTTTTTCCAGGAATTCAACCAATCCCCTCGGTTTGTTATTTTATAGTGTAAACCCCGCACCCCTAAAACCGCCTGCCTAATTTAATTTTATTTATAAACAAATTTTTCTATTTTCTCTCTCTTTTCAGACTCCGTGTTTCGGGTTTCTGATAGTGTTTATTTCTTTCATTTATCTATTTACTCAATTACTTTATTT
Source organism: Pichia deserticola (assembly GCA_030570135.1). Classification (NCBI taxonomy): domain Eukaryota; kingdom Fungi; phylum Ascomycota; class Pichiomycetes; order Pichiales; family Pichiaceae; genus Pichia; species Pichia deserticola. The sequence continues at coordinate 29,797 of JAJLVB010000073.1, read as the reverse complement.
ACAACAATCCTATTTACATCGTATCAGTTTTGATTATAATATATATATATATATATATATATATATATATATAATAGGAAATTAATAATATTAATTATTCTCAATTAAAGTTGAAAATTAATATAAACTCCGTACTCCGAAAATTATGAAATTAACTACTTTAATATAAGGAATACTTTTATGCTATTTGATATTTCTCAAAAAGTAATATAATAATAAAATATATATATATTTTCGCGTCAGTCACGTGTGTTTATATATATATATATATATATATATATGTATATATATATATATGATTAAATGGGATCAATCACTTCATCAACCCCTTCTACTAATCTCAAATATAATAAATTAATTAAAATAAACAACATAAAAATGGCCTCTTATATATGCCATAACAACTTTGAAAATTAACTATTTTAAATTATGATATCTTCATCCAATATAAATAATATAACATATTGATAAAAGATTTTTTAAACTGAAAATAATTTAATATATAGTAAGCGAACATCATAAAATAAAAATGCTTGCTTGGTTTTACAATTATTTTAATAAATATATATATATATGTATGTATGTATGTATATTTTCCATCTTTTAATTACCAATAATCACTATATTATTTAATACTTTTTCTCAAACAAACAATACTTTATTTATCATTTTAAATATAAATTAAATTTTAAATTATTTACTATGTCAAGTTTAAAAAATAGATTTTCTTCAAAACAACAATCAAATGATTCAATTCCAATATGTGAAAAAAAATTAAATAAAAAACCATTATCAACTTCAAAATTTAAAGATAAATCATCAGGTTTAAATTATAATTATGAAGATAGATTATCAAAAATGAAACTTTTTAAAACTTCAATACTGATGATTTTATTATCAATTACATTACTTTATTTTGCTTATATTTTATATATTTGGTTCTCAAATGTCGTATTTGATTTTTACTGGCATCATTTACGTGGTGTACGAAATTTAGAAAATCCTCATTTTTTAAGACAAATTTGGATTGGTAATTTTACTGATTTATTTTATATTTTTTTGAAAATGTTCTTTGCTTTTTATATTTTTAAATATTTAAATAATATATTATTATTGAATTATGATGATTCAAATGAATTAGAAAAATATAATTAATTAATTAATTAAGTAATTAATTAAATATTTAAATATTTAAATATTTAAAATTTTTAATTTATATTCATTAATCTATATATTTACATAATTACTCAACATCTGTCCAAATAATACCCATTTTATCTAAATAATTACAAATGTATGTCCTATCTATTTGATTCTCTTTAAATTCAATTCGTTCATTAATCATACTAATAACTTTATTAACATTTAATGGCTTATACCTAATAATATCATAATATATCTCTTTTTCCTGTTTTAAGGCATTATTAATTTGCTCATTAAATTTGCTCTCATCTAATTGATTATTATTGTCTTCTGTACTATTATTATTATTATTATTCTCAAAACCCTTAAAACTAATTATATCCCCCTTTTTAATTCTATTAATACCCCAATACCATTTATCATTATCAATTTTCCCACAAATATTGTATAATTTTTCCTCCAACGTTTTACGTCCTAATTTAGAGGCATTTTTAATACCCCATTCAGATAGTTGTTTTTTAATCTTGCTCACATTCCATCCTTCAAAATATATTATTCTTTCTTCAATATTTATACCATTATTAGTATTACTTCCTATTATTTGTGAATGAGCTGTTGAATAATCTTCCGTTGTACTTAAAATTTCATTAGTATTTATATCTTCATTATTAGGATTAGAAATTATCTCATTATTGGATAATTGTGTTTCATTATCAATTCCAAAATATTCACGTCTAAATAAATCAGTATCAGCCTCAACTTCAATCTCTCTATTATGTTCGTCTTCCGAACTAACTGGAGAACTCGTTGGAATGACCATCTTTTCATTATAATTATCAATTTCAATAATTGGTTGTGTTCCATTCTCTGGATATCCCTTTAATAAAATTTCACTATCACTATCACTATCCTCAAATGCTGATGAGTTTGCAATTTCAATAATTTCTTTATCAATCAATTCTTCTTCTTTATTAATATCAATATCAATATCTAAATCATTCCTTAATATTAAACTATTACAATCATCATCTGATGAATTAGGTATTTCAATCAAATTGGAACTATCTATTATTTCAATGGGAAATTGTTGAGTTCCATTTTCTTCAATTCTTTCCTTATCCTTCTTCATCTGTTCAATATTCTCAAATGTAATATCATCATTTTCACTATTTTCACTTTCACAACTATCATCAACAACAATACACTCAAAATCACTATTTTGTGTTTCTAAATTTCGTTGAATATTTTCACCCAATACTTGTGAAAGAGTAAAAATACCAGAGTTTTGGTTATTACTAGTATCATTATTGGTATTCAAAATATTTTTATCATCAACATTATCTCCAATTATAATGTCATTATATTCACTTTCACCTTCACGTATAATATTTTTTTCTTCGATATTTTTATCAATATGATCTAGTTCTATCCCTGATGTCGTAATATCGTAAAGAACACCCAGATCATCAACTGTAAGGTCTTTAGGATATGACCAACTAAACTGAGTAAGTCTAACACGTTCACTTAATGCTCCCCCATTCTCATCAGTACCATCATTTTCAGTAACTAAATTCTCACTAAAACTTTTTTGAGTTTGTCGGAAATCAGTGTAATCATTGACAATCTTTTCTTTATTTGTTTCAATCATATTATTTTCATTTTTTAAACTTTCAACTAAAAGTCCATGCATACTATCCCAATTTTCACGATCAAATAACAATTTCATTTCGTTTTCATCTTCATTAATATTATCTATGACTCCATCTTGCGAAACTTTTTGCATTTCCTTGTATTTTCTTAAAATTTCCTTATTTATAGAGCCAAATTTACGTTGTTTATTAAGATTTTTCTTCAGAATCTTTAAATTACCTTCTTTTTGATTTCCTTTACCAACCCCCCTTTTCTTCTTCGATTTTTCAACATCAACCTTTTTTATTCGTCCTTCTTCTAATGAATTTTTCTGTAAACCTTTTTCAATATGTGCATACCTGTTTAGTTTATCTTTCCAGAAATTTGCAGTTTTGATCTGATAATTATGATCGTCTAATCCAGCTTGAACTTGAGTTCCAAACGTAAAAATATTTTCTTCTATATCTTCAATACTATTTTGGGTCATATCAAAATTATTCCATTTATTTTCGAAATAAGATTTATGGTTTGTATTTGTATTTCTTCTCTCGTTATTACAGGAAAGGCAATAAACGAATATATTAAACCAAGAAAATATAAAATATATATATCATAAAAACATGAAAATGTAAAAGAAGGAAATTAAGAAGTTTACGTAAGCCTGCCTGCCTGTACTGGATATTTTTAAACGCGTTTTGTTATAAAACATTCGTGTATTTTTGTTAAATGGAAACAATATAAATAAAATTTAGATTAACGAATAAACATTTCTTTTCTATCATCGTTCTTCTCTTTATTAAAATCTGATGTTATATATGACATCATTAGACCATTTACTGGAAAATAAGATGACTATAAATCATGCAAGTGTTCTATCAAAGGAGAAATCTCTACAAAATTTAAATATTATCTCAAATAATGAATTACAACACTCAAAACCTAAAAAGAAACAAATGTCTCTTGAATTTTTTGTGTCACCTATGAAACATAAAAATAGCAACGATTCTGAAAATGGTAGTAATGAAAAAGTTATTAAGAAACCTAAAATTGAGGTTGTTATAATTAATGATGATAATAAAACAAATGATAATCATCTTAAAATAAAACAAGAGGAAAAGAGAAACTTATTAACGGATTACTCTAATGAAAAATTGGAAGACGAAGAAAAGTTCGATGAAGAAATTCTAGCTCTTGCAACAAGTGATGATGAAAATTGTATTTATAACAATGATGAAAATGAGGATAATAATAAACCTGATAACCCTAATAATTTATCATTGAATACTACAGTTGAATTTAATGATAATTCAAGACCAGTTATTAGAAGTTTAGATCGAGAAAAACAACGTGAAAAAAATAAAACTCAAAAACAGATGGAAGAAGAAAATAAAAGGGAAGCTAAAAGGCTGAAAAAAATTCAAGATGAAGAACGTCGTCGAGAGAAAAAAGCTAAAGAAGAAGAAGAACGTAGGTTAAAGCGTGAAAAGATTGAATTAGAAAGAAAAATTAAACGTGAACAAAAGGAAGCTGAGAAACTAGAGAAACAAAAGAAAAGAGAAGAAGAAATTAAACTAAGAGAAGAAAAGAAAATGAAAGAAGAAGAGGAAAAACAGAAAAGAAAAGAAGAAATGGAAAGAAGACGTCAACAAAAAATACTTGAGAAACAGAAAATTGAAGAAGAAAAAGAGCAAAAAAGAATTGAAGAAGAAGAGAAAAAGAAGAAAAGAAGTATCACCAATTTTTTCAAAGTTAAATCATCTTCGCCAATTTCTGATAGGAATAAATTAGATAATTCAGCAAACCTTACAAATGATTTTGATAGTAATTCCGATGAAATTCTTGGAAATGACAATCAATGTGAGTTTCTTCAATATTTTTTGCCTTTTCATGTTAAACCTAATGTTTATTTAGCTCAAAATATAAATGATAAAATATCTACTAAATGGGATGATTTCATCAAATCACCTATCTCTTTTACTGTCCCCGAAGAAAAGGAAATACCAGAAGTTAAAAATTTTTCATCAAATAGCAAAACAGTACGTGCAATAGATGTTTTACAGTGCCTTAATGCTGGGTCGATTAACGAGGCGAATAAACTATTTAATAATGTACAGCTAAAATACTTAAAATTTTATGAAAATAAGAGATCTGCTTATTTGGGAACTTTTTCATATACATTATCTGATATCAAAGAACAAAATATTAATTTAAGACTTAATCCTTATTCTAAAATTACTATTGATCGAATTAACAACAGTACAGAAGAAGCAAATCAACTAGGACCGGTAATAAATTATGATTATGATTCAGATATTGAAGATGAAGATGGGGAAGAAGGTGAAGATATTGATTCAGCTGATGAGGATGATGAGGATGAAGATGAAATGGATTCATCAGATATTGATGAATTTGTTGAAAAAGACATGACTATTTCAAATGGAGATGATAATGGAATAGTTAAAAAGAATCATATAATGGGACCTTTAATACCATTAGTTCGAAATAACAAAGAATGCATAGCTGAAGATGATGAATTTGGAAATTATTTTTCTACACTTCAATGGGAGAGATTGCATGAAAAAATTCAATTTCCAATTGATCCATTCAAAGATTATTGGAGCGATAACAGCAAATCAGAAAGGAAAGAACAAATACAACCACAACAAAAGAAAAAAGAAGATAAATTAAGCCCTTTGGTTGTTGCAAATACAAATTTAATCAAGGATGGTATTTTAGGAAATACTACTGATGTATCATCTAGTTCTCCCAATACAAGTTCAAAAACAACTCAATCAACATCATCAATGGTTGTGAAAAAGAAAGTTATAACAAATTTAGATCATTTAGGTATATTATTAGAATTCATCCAAAACCACAAATCACTTTCGTTAAATACATTGGCTGAATTAGCTGTAAAAGATGAGGCTAATAAAGGTGTTCTTGGTGAATATTCTCGTGCTGTAGTAAAGAATAGTGTTAGAGCCAACGCGTCATTTGATAAAAAAACTGGTTCATGGATTGTGAAAAAATTAGAGGCAACCTCGCCAATTGACAAAATGATGAAGAAAGATGATGTGAAACATGTAACGGGTTAATGTACTATTTAGAGTTTGGCATATAATTTATATAATATATATATATATATATATAGTTTGTGATAAAAACCTATCTTTAATCATTATTCAAGAAAGGCTAAAAGTTATTAGTTAAAAATTCAAGTATGTCATCATCACCTCCAATACCATCTTCTCCAACAAGAAATGAAGATACTACTATGCAGAATAATGAAGAAAATGAAATTTCCAATCTAGAAAGTAATAATACTAATAATAACACAACTAATAATCAGCCACCTGGATCAAGTCCAGCTCGTGTACCATCATCACCTTTATTTTTACCACAATCTTCATCTCCTGCACCAGCCTTACCATCTTCAACATCAGATAATCAATCAAGAACAACTCGTCGTCAAACAAATTTATCATCTGATATCCTAAGATCAACGGATGGTTTATCACGTCAGAGGTACCAAGGTAGAAGTGATCTTAATAATGCTGATGGATTTTCATCTCCAAGAAGAAGATTTTTCAATGAACCAAGAAGTGGAACAGAATCATCACCAATTGCCACTAATATATTAGGTTCAGATTTATCATCAAATGCTAATAGAAGTGGTATGACAAGTGATGGAACACCTCGTAGAATAATACCATCCTTTTCATCATCATCTTTTGCTAACTCCGATGGACCAATGCCAACAGGGGCATTAAGCAGTGACAATATTAATAATAATAATAATAATAATGTGCCTAATAGTAATAGCACAATTAGTGGTGAGAATGAAAATATAAAAGTTATTTGGGGTACTAATGTATCAATTGACGAAATCACTGATAGATTTAGAAATTTTATTATGACATTTAAACTGAACGATAGATATGCCTATGATGGTAATGATGATATTGTTGATCCATCAGGAGACCGCCCTTTTTATGTTAATATGCTTAATATTCTTAAAGATACTGGTGCAACAAATTTGAATTTGGATGTGCAAAATTTAATGTCAGTTTCTTCAACTCGCATGCTTGCACATCATTTGATATTATATCCACAAGAAGTCATTCCAATTATGGATCAAACCATTAAAGATTGCTTAATTTCAATAGTTGTTGATGATCCAGAATATAGACTTACAGATGAAACACAAGCTTTAGTACATGACATTGAATCAAAACTTTATAAAGTGCGTCCTTACAATATCGGTAACAAAAAAGGTATGAGAGAGTTGAATCCTCAAGATATTGATAAGTTAGTTTCAATTAAAGGTTTAGTTATTAGAGCAACTCCGATTTTACCTGATATGAAAACAGCATTTTTCAAATGTAATGTTTGTGATCATACTGTTGTCGTCGAAAATGATAGAGGTGTGATTCAAGAACCAAGAAAATGTCCAACTCAAAACTGTGGTTCAACAAATTCGATGCAATTAATTCATAATAGATCAACTTTTGCCAATAAACAGATAGTTAAATTACAAGAAACGCCAGATATAGTTCCCGATGGTCAAACTCCACATTCAGTCTCATTGTGTATATATGATGAGCTAGTTGATTCATGTCGTGCTGGTGATAGAGTTGAGGTTTGTGGTATTTTCAAATCATCTCCTGTTAGAGTTAGTCCGAGGTTAAGAGTCATTAAAAGTTTATTTAAAACTTATTTGGATGTTGTCCATATTAGAAAAATTGATAAAAATCGTATCGGTGTTGATATTACAACAATCGAAAATGAATTACGTGAACAAGAAGAAGTAGATGAAATTAGAAAGCTATCTCAAGAAGAAATTGAAAAAATCAAAAAGGTTTCTGAAAGACCAGATGTTTATGAATTCTTAGCAAGATCATTAGCACCATCTATTTTTGAAATGGATGATGTCAAGAAAGGTTTATTGCTACAATTATTTGGTGGTGCAAATAAAGATTTCAAAAAAGGATCAAGGACTAGAGGTGATATTAATATATTATTATGTGGTGATCCATCAACATCAAAATCACAAATTTTACAATATGTTCATAAGATTGCACCAAGAGGTATTTATACTAGTGGTAAGGGTTCATCCGCTGTTGGTTTAACTGCTTATGTTACAAGAGACATTGAAACTAAACAGTTAGTTTTAGAGAGTGGCGCACTTGTTTTATCTGATGGTGGTGTTTGTTGTATTGATGAATTTGATAAAATGAGTGATCAAACAAGATCTGTTTTACATGAAGTTATGGAACAGCAAACAATTTCAATTGCAAAAGCAGGTATTATTACAACATTAAATGCACGTACTTCAATTTTAGCATCTGCTAATCCAATTGAGTCACGTTATAATCCAGATTTACCAGTTACGAAAAATATTGATTTACCACCACCTTTATTATCAAGATTTGATTTAGTTTTCCTAATATTAGATAAAGTTGATAAAAAATTAGATGAACAATTAGCAAAGCATATTGCAAATATGTATTTGGAAGATCATGTGGTTAGTGCAACTACTGAAGAAATTTTACCAGTTGAATTTTTAACAGGTTATATTCAATATGCTAAAGATAATATTCAACCGAAATTAACTGAAGAAGCAAGAGATGAATTGGTTTCATCATATGTTCAAATGCGTCGAGCTGGTGAAGATTCTCGTGGTGGTGGATCTGAAAAAAGAATTACTGCAACAGCTCGTCAATTAGAATCATTAATTAGATTATCTGAAGCACATGCAAAATTACATTTAAGGGAGCATGTTTTATTAGAAGATGTTGTTGAAGCTGTTAGATTAATGAAATCGGCGATTAAAGATTATGCAACAGATCCATTAACTGGTCGTATTGATATGGATTTGATTCAAACTGGTGTTAGTGTTGAAGAAAGAAGACGTAAAGAAGAATTAGATAAAGATATTATTAAAGTTTTAGAAAATGCTGGTGAAATTGATTGGCCAACTTTAGCTGAAGAAGTTGAAAAATTACGTGGTAGTCGTGTTGAAAATCATGAATTAGGTGAATCTGTTAGACGACTTGAAGGTGATGGGAAAGTCATTATATTCGGTCAAAGTCATAATAGAAGAGTTGCTATTAATAGACATGTTGTATAGTTTATTGTGTAAATTGTATTGTGTAAATTAATTTTAAAAATACAAGAGAAATGGATAATAATCATGTTTGGACCCAAAAGATAGATGAAAAAACTGTCAAATCAAAATCCGGGTAGTGATTACGTCAGCATATCTAGAAATATATATTGGTTACGAAGCCCTGAGCAGATTAAACACAAAACACCAAATAATAAAAATTAGGATAAGTGTATTAAATTATAGTATTATAATAATAGAAAATAATTAAAAAATATTGTATTTCATTTCTTTGCAATTGATAAAATTATATATATGTGATATATATCAATATTTCAGTGAATATTAATATAAAAATAATACGAAGAAAAATGTAAAATATTAAGGATAAATTCATGCTAAACAATTTTTATTTTTTTGTATATTTTAACAAGGAAGCGAAAATGGAGAATGGGCGAATGAATTGATAGAGTTTAACTGGTGTGAACATGTTTGTATAGTATATAGGTTGTAAACTATTATAAATATTATACAAGACTTCTATTGAAATTGAGTTAACAATTATCACAACAAACCAAGAATAACAATGTTTGCCAGACAATCCATCAGAACTGCAGCTCTTGCTGCTAAAGCACAACCAGTTTCAAGAAGATCTGCATCAAGTCTTGTTCAAACTATTACTTGTATGTACACTAATTGCTATATAGTTATTATAGTATAAAACAACACTTTTTAAAAATATTATTATTACATGAAATAACTTGGAATAAATTACTAACATTTTTTTTTTGAATATATCTTTTCATTATTCAATTGAAATAAATAAATTGAATTTTTTTTTCAATTTTTTTAATTCTTTTGATGCTGATGGGCCTTTAATTATAATATTTTCTATTTTATTTTAAACAGCTTTGTCAGAAAAATCTATCTACTACTCCAAAGTTGCATTAGAACTTTCAAAAATTGTTTATACTAAAGAAGGTTTAGCACCACCAACTATTGCTGAATTTACTAAAGTTTACGAATGTGCTGTTAAACAAGCTAAATCTTTTGCAAAAGATCCAAAAACTTTTGTTGATGTTATTGCTAAGCAAGCTCAAAGTTCATCAAAGGATGATGTTCTTAGATACATCTGTTACTTTATTCAAATTGTTGGTTTCTTCTCCCTTGGTGAAATTATTGGTAGAAGACATGTTGTTGGTTATGCTGAACATTAAATATTTTAGCAAAAAATCATTAAAGTTTTTTTTTTGATATAATATTTCTATCAACAATTTATTTGTTACTTTTAAAACAATATACAAAACTTATAAACCGTAGATTAAACGAACTTAAAAATATCTTATTTATTCCTCATGTCTTATGTATATATAACCTTATATAACTATATATACTTATAAAGTAAAATATAATTCTTACATAAATAGATTTTACGATAAAAAAGCTCGTTTTTTAGTTTTTTTTTATGATTTATAATTAAACTATGAAGTTTTATACAGGGGAGTATATAAATTAAATAGTTATTATTTTAATTTCGTTTACAAAAATGATTCTAGTCTGAAAATTATAGTTATGATTAATTTAATTATAGTTTTGTATGTACAAGTAAAATCAAGTAAAAAAAAATAACTTGACATGAAAGAAATCTGAAATAACTATAATTATAAGAATATGAAAAGTTATGTAGAAAAATTAAATTCAAACTAAGCAATTTAAATAATAAATTTAATATTTTCATTCTTATTTTGTTCGTTAATGAAGTCTATTAATGTAATTAAAAATGAATAAAAAAAGACCTAATTTTTATAAGCAGGAATAAGTTCTTTTTCAATAAATTCTTCTGCAACATTCTTACCATATTTTGAAGCTATAGCACCAATTAAAGATGAAGTAATAGTTGAATAAATTGATTTTGGTTTATATAATTTATCAATTTTACCACCAGGTAGTGCTTTTTTACAGAAGAATACTTTATCGATACCTTTTGATTCTGCGAAAGTTGCAAGTAATTTATCAGACCACATAATACGGTGTGCTAATGATCCAATTGCATTTAAATTTCCAGATTGACTAATTACATATTTTGTTGCAGCTAATTGTAAAATTTGTTCACCTAAAAATGATATGTTTGCATTATATGGTTTTGTACCATGAGCAAATGATTTATGAGTAATAATCTGAAGTAATGCATCATCTGATAATTCTATTTTAGTTGATAATTTAAGAGAATTTAAATAATCTTTTAATGGATTAAGATTGTCATTATCTTTTCCATATTTAATACCATCAGAAGATAAAATTTCACTTGGATCTCTTATTAAACCTTGTACACGTTGACCACGAACAAATACAATAGATCTTTTTTGTTGACTACTATTAATATTTTGAAATTTGGATATCTGATTCTTAATTATCTGTGTATTATTATTAATGTTGTTAATATTGTTATTATTGTTATAATTATTAGATTTTAAAATTGTACTAAATTGACGAATTTGAGATATTTTTGAATAATTTTTACTCAAACATTTTGAGGCTTGTAATGTTGAAGATGGTATGAGAGATTGCATATCTATATATATCCAGAATAGTTCTTCTCTATTAATGTGTAAGAATCTCTGTAACAAATGTATATGATTCTAATAACAGTGATCTTTATTTCACTATTTTATGTCAACACTTATAATACTCTTACAGCACACTAACCACCACAACGAATGGTCCAGCGCCAGCGTTCGACGATTTTTTGGAGGTGGAAAATTTGAAATTTGAAAAAAATTTAAAAACTTAAAGAAAAAAAAAAAAAAATTAAAAAAAATAAAATTAAAAATAAAAAAAAAATAAAATTAAAAATAAAAAAAAAATAAAAAAAAAATTAAAAAAATAAAAACATTTCAGGCTGTGCTTGATTATGTCAGCAAAAAACATTTTTTTTTTTTATTTTTTTCTTTAAGTTTTTAAATTTTTTAAAAAATTCATATTTTTTTTTTTTTTTTTTCAAAAGATAAAGGTTTTATACATTTTTGTTACATTAATCATTTTAATTATCAATACCAGAATTAAACTATCTGAATTTTAAAGTCAATAATAATGGATATTTTTAGAGTTTTAAGTAGGGGTGCATCTTTAAAAAAATCAAAGGATTATAAGGCAGATTTTACAGCTCCTGATAAAGTCAAATCAAACGAAGATTTAAAAAAAGACCATGATTTAGAAATACAAGTAGAGAAAGAATTAGATTTTTTCCATAGTAAACAACATAAACTTATCAAAGATTCTGGTGACAAGGGTAATGCTGATTCTAAAGAAGAAGAAAGGGAAGAAGAAAGTACAGATGAAAATGAAGAAAAAAAAAACAATATCGATAAACTTACTAAAATTACAACAAAAGAGGAGGCATTAAAATTACGTATAAAATATGGATCAAAAGTGACAGGTCATGATATACCATTACCTATCGGATCTTTTGAAGATTTAATATCAAGATTTAAATTATCGAAGATTTTATTACAAAATTTAATCAATAATAATTTTAATGAACCAACTCCAATTCAAAGTGAAGCAATTCCATGCTCTTTATTTAACAGAGATTTAATTGCATGTGCACCAACAGGTTCAGGTAAAACATTAGCTTTTTTGATTCCATTAATTCAAAATATAATCAATTCTAATAAAAATAAACCAAACTCAAACAAAGATGATCCAAAATTGAAAGGATTAATCATTTCACCAACAAAAGAACTAGCCCAGCAAATAAACAATCAATTAATTAAATTGACGGAGAATTTGAATATTAATTCTGGTTATTTAAATAAATCCTTAGCTTCTAAATTTCGTTCAAATGCTATTAAATCCAATAAATTTGATATTATTGTAACGACACCATTACGATTAATTGATTTAATCAAAAATTCCGCAATTCAATTATCTAATGTTGAATATTTGGTATTTGATGAAGCTGATAGTCTTTTCCAATCAGATTTCTTAGAACAAACAGATTCTATTCTATCTTCTTTAACAAATCCAAAATTAATTAAAAGTATATTTTCTGCAACAATTACTTCTCATGTTGAAGAATTAGCTCATGGTATTATGACTGATCCAGTCCGTGTAATTATTGGTTTAAAAGAAGCTGCAAATTCAAATATTGAACAAAAAATTATCTATTGTGGTGATGAACATGGTAAACTAGTTGCAATTCGTGATATGATTCAAAATGGTGGGTTTAAACCACCAGTTATAATTTTTCTTCAAAGTATTGATAGAGCAAAGGCATTATTTAATGAATTATTATATGATGGTTTAAATGTCGATGTGATACATGCAGAAAGAACTCAAAAGCAACGTGAAGATACAATTAAAAGATTTAAAACTGGTGATTTATGGTGTTTAATTACAACAGATGTTTTAGCAAGAGGTATTGATTTTAAAGGTATTAATTTAGTTATTAATTATGATGTACCAAATTCATCACAAGCTTACGTTCATCGTATTGGTCGTACGGGACGTGCAGGACGTGCAGGACGAGCTGTCACATTTTATACTAAAGATGATACTGATATGATTAAAAATGTTATTAATGTTATGAGAGCTAGTGGTCAAACTGAAGGAATGCCTGAATGGATGCGTGATGAGACTGCATTATCAAAATTAAGCAAGGATCGTAAAAAAAAACTGAAACATGAACAATTAAAACGTGGTAATATTAGTACAGTCCCTAAGGTATTCAAGAAACGTAAATTTAGAAAACAGTAGATGATATCAATTGGTATTTATACTTTCAATATTACGAATGTATACAAATATATATAGATATATATTGTAACATAATTGAGAAAATTATATAGTAATCTAATTATGGAAAATACTTTTAATAAGAACCGCAACTTTGGATAACAAAGTTGAACGACTCAAAAGTTTTTACATGTTTTATTTTAGAATTTAGATTACTATATAATATTTTTTATAATCTTTTATAAGAAATCAATCAGTAACTTACTTAACAAACCTAACTTTTACTTTAGAATACCTATCGTAATATTACATATATATATATATATATATTGCTAGATAAAAATGAAATAACAACGTTGAATTTCTTTCCTAATTGGTATTTTTGTCATGAGAGTTTCACTCTAACATTTTGAATATCACGTGCAAAAATGGCACGATGCTTATATTGACAGTTACACGTCTATAAAAATTTCTTATTTTTTTCTTAATTGGCTTTTCCATCTCTTTATTATCATTATTTTGCTTTGGATGCTCAGCGTTTTTCTTCAAACTTGGTGTTTTGGGATTTTTGATTAGTGATTGCTCTTACTTTATCCACCTGAATCAACCTTTCTATTTGATGAAAAGTATCTGTTTCCCTTAAAATTTTATTAATTATTACTTATATTTATCATTGTTTTTCCTTTCTTAAAAGGTATTTTTAAAAGTCTAATAGAACTAAAATATGTCACCAACTGAATGGCCACATTATAAGGAGGCTTTGGAGAATTTCCTTGTTTCTTCACAAGGTAATTTAACACCTGCTACTAGTTCACGTGTTACTAAAGCTCGTGAAAAGTTAAAAAAGTTAACTAAGATTCAATTTAGTGATTTAAGTACAGATGTGTATGATGAAATGAAACGTAGAGAACTTCATGCTTTAGATCCATCTAATTCAAATTTACCAAAATATTTAGCTTCACAACCAAATTATCATCCAAAGAGAAATCAAGCAAGACAGAAATTGGCAGCTTTACCTCCCTCAAGATTTAAAGATTTAGTTAATGATGTTTTATTTGAAATTGGAAATAGAACGCCAAAAGAAGATTTAAATAAAGATCAATCGACCATAATTAATGAATCAAATGTATCAAATATGAGTACTTCAAATAATTCAAATTTTAATACAAACATTGATCCAAATAATAATAATTTTAATACTTCATCTAATAAGCATAATTTAAAAATTGATACCGATACATCTAATCAGTTTAATGATGATTTTTATTCAGATTTGAAAACTCCTCAAAATTCAGATTTTGTAAGTTCAACAAAAACAAATTCCGCTACCCCTTCTCAAAGAGAAATCAAGCCAACAACTTTAGTTCCAAAAAAATCCGAGTTAACATGGTCAAGTGATGAAGATGAAGATGAAGATGCACATAAAACCCATACTATAACTGAAAATGATCTTAAAAAAATTTCAGAGTATAACGAACTTGAAAATAAAAATATAGATGCAGATGCTATCAACAGATCTCCAAGTAAACGTGAAACTGTCGCAACAAATGAGATTCTGAATGTTCATTCTTTACCTCATGTTCAATTTCCTGTTGATAATGATACACCAACTAATAATAAAGAAAGGGAAAATATCAATGTATTAAAGGAAGAGTTAAATGATTTGAAATTCAAAGTGGAGGAATTACAATCCGAAAATTCTAAATTAAAACTAGAAAATTCCCAAAATGGTGATCTTAAATTGGATAATGCTAACATGAAAACAAAATTAGAAGAGTTGAATCGAAAAAATTTGGAATTCCAGAACTTAAGTGAAAAATATTCTGATTACGATCAAATAAAAAAGGAATTATTTCAGGTTAAAGAAAACTTTGCTAATCAATCACAAGAATTAGAATCCCTAAGAGAACTGGCAGATCAAGGTCATGAAAAACAATTAAGTGTTGAAGATAGTAGAGAATTTGATACCTTGAAAACTTATTTGGATAAAGTCTTAGAAGAAAATGAAGAATTAAAAAGCAAATTAGCTGAGGCAGCAGTTACATCTGAAAATATCACTATTAATCCTAAAGAGTTTGATGAATTAAATGAAAAACATGAAAATCTAACACAATCTCATGCATCTTTAACTAAAGATTATAAATCTTTGAAATCATACTCTGATGATTTAGCTGATAAATTTGAACAACAAAAAATAAGTCTAGAAGTAGCCAACAAATTTATTAATTCCAAAAAATCCACTACAACAATTCAGGCAAATACATCTGCTGTTAAAGATTGGCAAGAAAAATTTGAAGCTTTGCGTTCAAATCAAATACAAACAAGATTATTATCATTAAATGCATCACAAGATTTTAATAATAAATCTTTTTTCAGTTCAAATGGTTTTATTTCAATTGAGAATGTATCCAAATTAAATGCCACATTAGAGACAATTTTAATTTATTTAGATTCCAAGGATAATTCATCAAAATCACTTGTTGATCCTTCATTATTATTTGAAAGAGTTGCAAACTTCGTTAGCATTGCAAATAATATTTCAAAAGAAGTTAATATTTTATCCAATGATAAAAATTATGTTCGTGTTGAAGAAAAGAAGAGAATTTTAAAGAATTCAATTTCTAATGCATTATCGACTACAAAGCACTATGCTCTTTATCGTCACGTGTTACCACAACTTGTACTGAATGCATCATTGAATGATGTATATTTTTCCACTATTTCATTAATTTCAATTGCTAAAATTCGTGGTGATGGTACCCAAAATGTATCTGAAATGAAGCAACAATATTTGGAAGGTTCTGCTACTGAAACCGCCAGTCTTATTGCGTTGAATAAAGTAAGTGATATTGAAAAATCTCCAATTTCAATTAAAACCAAAAATTTGAAGAAAAACAATATTGAAAATAAATCGAATGTCAAACCGCTTAAAATTACACAACGTCTTGCATCAGGCTCAACGTTAGATTTGAATGAATTTTCAAAACCATCACAACCAACAAACTCAGGAACCTCATCACCAATGGGACGTAAAGTATTAAGTCCAATTTTACCGGTAATTGCAACACCAAATAAAGCAGAAAATATGGGAAGTCCTAGATCTTCATCTGGTAATATAAGAAGCTTAGCTAGACAAGGAAGTTCAGATACTATTGGAAATATGAAAAATGTTTCAAATTTAAATATAGATTTGAAATCCGTGCAAATCGAACCCGATTCTTCTGTTTTATCCAATGAAAGCTCGTTTATATCTGAAAATTCGAAACAACCATATCTTAATTCCAATATAAGTAAAGTATCTGTTTCTGATCTCACTTCCAAATTTTTATTACCTAATCAAGAAACAGATAATGCTAGTTTATCTAAAAATAATTCACCATCCCCATCAAGAGGTAAGAATATTGCTGAAAAGCTTAAAAAATTTGATTCACCAAGTGGTAGTAAAATTAATGGTATTGTTAATAGCAATTCAAATAACACTAAAGATTCACCAACTTCAAGTAAAGCCAAATTTGGAAATGGTATCGCAAAAGCCTTTGATAAATTTGGTGCAAAGAGACGTAGTGTTGAACCTGCTGATGCTATTCTGAAAGAAAATTTTAGTGACGATTCAAAAGGAATTGCAACTGCAAATGGTAGTGCTGATAATTTATTTCATTCATCAAAAGAGGACATTGATAATGTTTTAACTGATAAAGATTTGACTGTTGTTGGTAAAGAGGTAAGTAATAATCCATTTTTGGACAACTCAAACCAAATTAGGAAGGGCAACCTTTTTGAAAACAATGATGTTAAAAAGAATATTTCAAAAGTAAATCATTTCAATAAAATTGAAGAAAATATTAATGAAGTTGATAATGGTGATGAGCTATTTGAAGGTGATGAATATTTCAATGCAGAAGATGTAAATAGTGAGAGTTTATCAAACTCAAAATTGTCTAATGCTGAATTTCAACAGAGAAATTTATCTTCTATTAAAGATGATTCTAATGATGAAGATAGAGAAGCTGATAATGAGGTACAAGAATTGGTTATACCATATCGTAAAAGCGTTGAAGGAAAAACACAAAGGGAACAAAAGACTAATGTTGGTAATGCTGCTTCAAATATGTCTATTTCAAATGCGGATAATTCAATAGGAAACATTAAATTTACTAAAGATTTATCAAATTTAGAAGGTGTACCAAAACAGACAGATATTTCATCTTTTGATACTAATATTAGAAAGAATGAAGACATACATTCCAATAAAGATTCGTTTGAAGCTGGTAAAAGCATTGAAAACAAAACTAAATATATTGAATCCAAGCTTAATAGTCCTTTAAATTCCAATCCAATTATAGACACGAATTCAGAATCTAAATTGGGTGATTACTCTTCATCTGATAAAATTGTTTACTCTGGTAAAAGTAGAGATGATAACATCAAGTATAACCAAAATGAGTATGACGAATCACATTTGGCTGATAAAATTGAAGCCAATATTGATGAAAATTTTAATAATTCGGAATCAGATTTAAACAGTTATCCCCAATCAAACGTCAATGGTGATTTTAGAGGTGATAAGAATCAACATCACTCTGAATATAACGATAAATATGAATCTAATGATAAATATGAATCTAATGATAAATATGAATCTAATGATAATTTTGAAACAAGTAATAATGTTGAATCAAATGATAAATATAGATCAAATGATAATTTTGAATCGAATGATAAATATGAATCAAATGGAGAATACGGCTCAAATGTTAAATATGACTCAAAAGATAATATTGAATCTACAGATAATGCTGAATCTAACATCAATATTGACTCTAATTCAGAACAAAATTACAAAGAAAAATCCAAAATTGATAATATCTTGTCCTCTGATATAAATGAGTATCCTAACGCCCGTAGAAATGATGATAAAAGGTTGTTAGATAATAATATTGGATCAAATATTGAACATTATGAGAACAAAAACCTGAGATCCAATGAAACCAATGAAAACGGATTGAATGTTAATCCTATTAACTATGGTTCAAGTAGTGAGGCTCAATACAATAAAAATAAAGAATATGTATCAAGTGCAACCAACAATAATAAAACTGATTTGAGAGATGATTTCCAATCCAATAATAATAGTCCATCTGTATCTAATGATAACAATAATAATAAATCTAATTTAAATGATTTAAGTCAATCTAATAAGAATGATTATGATAAGATCAATAATAATGTTGAATCCAAAGGAAAAGTTTATGCAGGATCTAATAATAATGATAATTCTGAAGAGTGGAATTCAGCTTCTTCTAGTCCTTTTAAGCCTAAGGTAGATGCAACTGAGATGGAATCAAACTTAATTTCAAAGAATGTTAAAGTAAACAATGAAGAAAAATATGGTAAATTTGATGAGTATGAAGAACCAAATAAGAATTCAAGTCAAATATTTGATGATTCATTACCATCTGCGGGTAGTGCATTAGATATTGATGAAAAATTAATTAGGAGAGTTAGTAGAAGACAAAGTTATAGAAAAAGTTTACAGGGAAATAGTTTCAATGGTGTATTAGATCATAATAATAATCATAACAATAATAAAACATTAACGAAACAAGAGTTTGGTAACATTGATGAAAATAGGTCTAATAATGTAACACCAATAAGAGAAGAAGGTCCTGTTAAAGAAGGTTGGGATTATCAAGGTGAAGAAAGTGAAGATAATGAAGAAGAGTTTGATATTGATAAATTTAATACATTAAATCCGGATAATACATTAAGAGAGTTATTATTATATCTTGAACATCAAACTGTTGAAGTTATTGGTGCAATTCAAAAGACTTTACAAAGTATTCGTGATCCAAAGGCTACTAAAGGTTTATTAAGAGAAGGTACTGATGAAATTAATGCTGTTGTTAAACAAATGGCTGAAGGCACAAGTACACTTATGAATCAAAGTAGGTATATTGAATCTATGGGACATGCTAAATATGTTGTTGGTGTTTTAGAGGATTGTGTTCATCGTATGAATGTATTATATGGTTCAGATAAAAGTAATGATTCTGAATATGCTGGTAAGAATTTTAAGCAACGTAGTGCAGGTATTGCATTTGATGTTGCAAGAAGTACTAAAGAATTGGTCAAAACTGTTGAAGAAGCAAGTCTTCGTGATGAGATAGCAGTATTGGATTCTAGATTGAGAAGGGATTAAAATTTAAATTTGGACTGGAAAGTAGTTCATTTGATTATTATTTATTTTAACAAAGAAAATTATTTAAAATTATCTTTGTTATCTTTTGCTACTTATAATTGAAAAAAAATATATAGAATATATAATATTAGAAATTTTTAAAAGTAAAAATTAATTATAAAATTAGATTCGAAAATGATTCAGTTAGTTTCTGAGGATGTGTCTTCAGATTCACTTGAATGACTTAAATTATTATTGTAGGTTTTATCTTTTGCTTCTTCTTCTTCTCCTTCTTCTTCTTCTTCTTCATCATCACAATTATCATCATCTTCTCCTATTTTAGAATTATCTAAGACAGTCATTTCGATATTTTGATTTTCATCATCTGAGGATTCATTATTTTTATAATTATTTTTATAATTATTTTTATGATTATTTTTATGATTTTTAAAATATTTATATAAAACAATGAAAGAAGCTGAAGAACCATGAACAATAATTGATACTATAACTAAAAATGTAACAATTGGGAAAATTGTATTAATTAATAAAGAAAATTCAACATTATCATCAATTTTATTTGAAATTAAACCATGATCTAAATCTAAGGCAACAGATTCTAAATTTGAAATTGCTAAAATTGAAGCAAATATACCACTAACACCAATTGGACCAAAATGACCAACAAATAAAGCTTCTTTAAAAGAATGAATATCTTTATTAAATTTATATTGTAGTAAAACTGCTGGAATTCTTCTTAAGAATAAGAAAACAATTGCAATTAATATTAATCTCCAAACATTTAAACCTAATAAAGGATTATTAAATTGATTCCAAGGTACAATTGCACCAAAATAAATAAAATATGAAATATTTAAAAAAATATCTAAAGAATCAATAAATGAATCATATTCTAATTTTTTATCGAATTTATTATTCCAAACTAAAGCACAACCTGCACAAAATGAAGTTAATAAATCATCAATACCTAAAATTGGTGAAATTCCACAACAAAAGAAAGCTAAAGTTAATGGATAAAAAATATTTGATTCATTATCAATTAAATTATAAAATTTTGAAATTCTTAAAATTAAATTTGCAAAATAACCAATTAAAGCACCAATAAAGCAACCAAATAAACATTCATATAAAATTGTTAAACAAATAAAATTTTTTGCAATTTCTTTTGAATTACCTGCACTTATAATTATATTTAAAGCTAAATAAACAAAAGGTACAGCTAAACCATCATTACAAGCTGATTCTGCAGTTAATAAATTTTTTAAATGATTTGGAACATAACTTAAAGAAAATTTACCTTTACCAATAATTGCTTGAGCTAAAACTGGATCAGTTGCAGTTACACAAGCTGAAATTAATAAACCCCAAGAATAAGAATAGTTTGGTATAATTAAATAAATAAAAGCTGCAAATAATAACCAACCAATTATCATTGAAAATGATAATAAAGATAAAATTTGTAAACAATTTTTATAAATATATTTTGGTGGTAATTCAATACCAACTGCAACTAATTCAATACATAATAAAATTCTTGAAATTTCTAATGTATTATATAAATAATTATTCCAAGATAAAGGATTAAACCAATTTAAACAATGAGGACCAATAATTAAACCATAAATTGATGAAACTGGAGCATCACCAAAGAATAAAGTATCTTTAACTAATGAAGAACATAAGGCGAATATAAAAGTGAAAAAACCTAAACAAGCGAAAGAGACATGAGTTTTATTTGGATCTAATTGATTCCATACCATCACCTTTTTATATGTGAGATTAGAGAAAGAAAGTGATTAATTAAAATTGAAAGATAGAAAGGAGGAAAAGAAGATGTGATAAAAAGAAATATATAGAAGATAACAATATTTTTAACATATTTAGATTTTTCTTTTTCTTTTTCATTTCCAGCGACGCGTCGATTTAAATAAAGTAAATAAATAAATAATTTAAGGAGACAAATTAATGCAGCAAATTTAAGTGAATGACGACACAATTTTGCATAACAATTTAATTAATATAGTAATAATAATAATAAATGATGTAATTAAATGATTTAAAAATTGTCGTATAGCGGATAACGGATGTCGGATGTCGGATGTCGGAATTTTAACTCAATTAGGTTAAATGTTAAAATCTGTATATAGTTATTATATTTAATAATATCATCCATCTCGTTTAATGTCACCTAATTTTTAACATTTGATTTAATGACAAAAAAAAAAAAAAAAAAGAAAGCGAAAGATTTAAAATTACAATTTTTCATCGTATTTCATTTATATAAATAAACAAAGGATTGATAATATGTTTAATTATATAATATAATATTATAATATAATATAATATTAAAAAATTTATTAAATCAAAACAATAAAAGACAAAGTTTATTTGAATATTTCTTTGCAAAATTTAATTAATGTAAATTTTGTTGAAATTATGCCGATATATATAGATATAAAGGGAAAGAGAGAGATTTGCGTGTATTTTTTTGTTATTTTTTTGTTAAATAATAATTAGTATAGTATGACATCACATCATCCATCAGTTTTGAAAGTTAGATCTTATAACTAAATAAAATTTAAGCAATTATGCGCAATTATGTGCAATTATGCAATTATGTGCAATTATGTGCAATTATGTGCAATTAAAAATATTTTATTGTTCTAAAAATGAATAAAAAAGCGCTGAATTTAATTAAAACGTTGTTGTAACTAAAATTTGGAATTTAACTATAAATAATAATAATAATAAATTTTAATAAACATTATTGTATTATTATATTATATTATATTATATTATATTATATTATATTAATAGTCATATTTTCTATTTCATTTATTACAAAACCAGATCTTCAGTTTTATAGTGGATCTCTAGTTCTCTTTACATGTGTGTGATTGATTTTTCTTTAATCTTTAAGTCAATTATTATTTATTTATTATTTATTTATTATTTATTCATTATTGATTTTTAGACTGGTTTTATTTATATTAATCATAAATAACTTATACTTTTAAATTCAAATATTAGTCTGTAAAAATTAAGATTAAATCTTAATTTAAAATCGTTCGATCTACTGATCCAACTTTTTCTCCCCTTTTTTTTCTTATCACATCAGAAATTATAAACAAATTTCGTCAATTTCCTAAAAATTTAGCATTCTGCATTACATAGATGTATAGTATATATATATAGATCGATAGATCGATAGATATATTACTTACATACATATTATAATTTTGTTCATTTTTCAATTCGGAGTTTACTTTACTAAATGACTAATTTTTCATCAATTTCAAATCATAATATTCATGAACAATATCATTCTCATTTACAACCTCAACCACCACAAAATCAACCTCAACAATCTTTACTTCAACATCAAATTCAACATCAAATTCCTCAACAACAACAAAATTTACCAAATATCTTACCAACAATTTATCAAAATTTTCATAGAAATGAACAACATTCATTTATTGATGTAGATCAAATAAATCAAAATCGAGATCAAATTATTTGTCAAAGATTCCCAAATAATTCACAACAAACTCAACTAATACCAAATCCAAATATTAATAGTTATTATCAAGCTCAATCAGTACCAACGACAAATAATAATAATTCAATGTCAAATCCAAATATTACGTCACCTTTTTTGTCATCTTCAAATCATATAAATAATAATAATATCAATAATAATAATATCAATAATAATAATATCAATAATAATAATAATAATAATAATAATAATAATAATAATAATAGCAATATTGATATTAATAATAATAATGATAATAATATTAGCAATAATAATAATAATAATAATAATAATAATAATAATAATAATAATAATAATAATAATAATAATAATAATAATAATAATAATATAAATTCAAAAACTTCTAACTTAAATTCAAATGTTATGATGAACCATAATCAAACATTTCCTCCAAATTATAATAGTTCAGTTTATAGCAATAATAATACTACTAATAATACAGCTACTTCTAATAATAATAATAATAATAGCAATAGCAATAGCAATAACAATAACAATAACAATAACAATAACAATAACAATAACAATAACAATAACAATAGCATTAATAATAATCAATATTCTCAAAGCTATAATACTCAATATAATCAAAATAATATGCAATTAAATATCCCCGTTAGTAATTCACAAAATAATTTAAATAATAGCAATTATAATATTGATTATAATCAAAATTTTTATTATAAAAATGATTTTTTAAGTTTAAATTTAAAAGAATTAATTTCAAATTCATTAGAAATTGAATCAATAATTAATTCAACTAATAATTTAAATAAAATTCCAAAAGATTTATTATTATCAGGTTATAATAATTTACAACAAATTCAAAATATTTATAATAATTGGATTAAATATTTAAATATAACTGATATTAAACCATTTAGTTTAATTGAAAAGCAAGCAGTTCGTACTTTATCATTAATGAATAATTATGAAAATAGTAATTATTCAAATGATAATGAAAATTTATCAGCACCTGTTAATTCAAATAATTTTCAAGAACCAATTAGTAAAAGAATAAAATTATCTTCAAATATAAATTTAATTAATACTTCAAATACTTCAATTTATAGTAATGAAAATATAAATCATGATAGCAATATTGAATCTAATAATTTAGATAAATTGAAAGATGATTCAATAAATAAAGCATCAAATCCAATAAAAATATCATCATCAAAATTCTCATCATCTTTATCTTCAACAACTTCTTTAGATTTAAATCCGTTACCAATTAATAATAGTAATAATAATAGTAATAATAATAACACATTAAGTAATCCTTATAGTCATGGATATCAATATCCTCAATTTAATTATCAACAATATCAATATCAACCATCACTAACTATTCTTGAAGAAAATTCTTCTATTAATAAATATGAAATTGATACTTTAAAATCTTCAAAATTTAATTTATTAGCTAATAATAATACTAATAATAATACTAATAATAATAATAATAATAATAATAATAATAATAATAATAATGGCATAAGAAATTCTAATAAAAATAGTAATAACAGGATTTCAACCTCAGTTCAATCTTCAATTATGGAATGTATGCATTGTTCATCAAGAGGTACACCTGAATGGAGGAGGGGTCCAAATGGTGAAAGGACTTTATGTAATGCATGTGGATTATTTTATTCAAAATTAATTAAAAAATATGGTGAAAAGGATGCAAAATCTATTATGGAGGATAGAAAGAAAATGGGTAAATGTATGGATAGGAGGTTATCTATTGCATAATATATATATTTATATATATATTTAATATTTAATTCTATGTTTTTTTTTTATTAAAAAAATAAAAATAACAAAAAATTATAAAATTGTAAATTTTATATATATATTTATAGAGAAATTATTACAAAGAATTTTACGACTTATTAAAAATTTTTTTTTCTTTATTTATTCTTCTTTTCTAAGTATTTTACTTAATAATTATTATAATATTAATAAACGTGAACTTCATATATGACGAAAGGTTCATAATCTGTATCAACTAATGAAGCATATTCATGTAAACTATTATCTTTAATTAAATTACCTTTATTATCCTTTGTAAAAGCATTACCACCTAAATAACCGAATCTTTCAATACAATCTGATTTTGCCTTTACTAAATCTTTTGAATTTTGTAATTTTAAAATATAACAATAAAAAGTTGGTGGTAAACCATATCTTAAAACACTTTCAACGAAAGCACGTAATACTTTAATATGAACCCAACAAATTGAAATTTCAGAGAATGCTTCCTTTGATAATCTCATTAAATCATTTTTTAAAGAATTTTCTTCCTTTTGAGCAATATTAAATTCATTTTTCATTTTTTCAATTATTTCATCAGAATATTCAAAATCTCTTGGAATCCATTTATGTTCACGAGCTGATGTTAAAAATTGATTTTCATATTTTTTAAATAATGTAACACCATAAAGTGCAAATTCTGCATCACTTGAAATTTTATTTGCAGATCTTGGTACAACAAATGGTGCAATTGATTCATAAGAATTTAAAAATTCTTTCTCTAATGATAAAGGAATTGCTAATAAATCAGTTTTTAAATGATCAGATCCAATTACAAAATCTTTCTTTGATACAATATCATGTAATGATTTAACTGATAAATCACCAGTTTGTTTACGTTTACAAGCTAATAAATTTGATTTTGCATTATTATAAATTTGATATTGAGAACGTAAATCTGAATCTAATTGTAAACCTTCATTTGAGATTAAATTTATTAAATCTTCAATTGATTTATCAAGACGAAATCTAGATTGTTTCCATTGAAATTTTTCAAAATAATCTTTTGAATCCATTCCATCAACTTTTAATTTTGGTAAATTCGTTATATTCCCGCTTTTATTATTATTATTATTATTATTATTATTATTATTATTATTATTATTATTAATATTAATATCATTATTTACTAAATTTGAAATTGTTTCTAATACTTTACCAATTGAATTATATAATTGAGTATCCAATTTAGCTAATTCTTCACTTTGTTGAACTAATGAATCTAATGTACCAACTTTAAAACTTGGAAATTGAACTTCACGTAATTCAACTTTACCTGAATTTACATTTGCTTCTAACCATTGAGAAATTGAATTTTTTGAACCTGCAGATGTTGGTAATGAAAGTAATAGATAATCTGATGATTCTGACATGTTTTATTCAATGAATATTAAGCTTTTAATATAGATTATATTATTCTTTAAAATTTTATTTTTTAATATTGTTATAGATAAACAAGTGGCTGCATAATAAAAAAATGATTAATTGGCAACTATAAAAATGCTCAGCGTTTTAAATTATTCCAGCAATAAAATTTCAAGAGTTTTTACATATAATGAATTAAAATTAATTATTATTTAATATAAAAAAAAAAGAGAAAAATATTTTATTTTATTTTATTTTATTTTATTTTATTTTTTTATCTGGTGTAGAGATGTTTGTTTGAATTTTTTTTTTTTTTACTCCTCTATTTCAGCTGTTTCATTATCATCTTGATTTAATTGTTGAGTTTGGTGTTCACTGTCAACTTCCATTTCATTATCACTAGTTTCATCTCTTTGATCAAGTTCATCAAGTTCATCAAGTTCATTATTTTCTTCATTGGTTGATTCATTTTCTTCATCTCTTTCACTATGATTTTCTAAATCTTCTCGATTATCAGTTTCAGTTTCAATTTCAATATCTTCATTTATTTCTTTATTTTCATCATTATCTTCATAATCAATTATTTCATTATTAACAACTTGATTTAATTCCAAATTCTCACTTTCATTCTCTAAATTTAATTCTTTATTTGATTCATCTAATTTATTATTTAATTCATTTTTCATTTTATTAATATCTAATGAAACAAAATTTTTAATTTTATTAATTTCAAATTTCCATTTCCTATTCATTTCTTTTAACATATTAATTTTCCTTTCATAATATTTATCATGTAATTGAACTAATCTAAATTTTTTAATATCTGAATCTTCTAAAATTTCACGTAATTTTAGATTGGATTCTTCAGGTATAATAAATTTATCTTTATCAGATTCATTTATTTGATTATTATCTAAAAGTAATGATTTAATATCATTTAATGAAAAATCTAATGATTTTATAAATTCTTTACTATCATTATCATTATTATTATTATTATTATTATTATTATTATTATCATTATTATTTTCATTATTAAAATCAATTAAATTAGTAATTTGTAATTCAGGTAATTTTAATATAGATTCATTTAATAAACTCCATTGCTTATTATTTTTAAAATTTTGAATATCTAATTTTAATAAAAACGAATTAGTTGCACTTGAATCATTAGTTTTAATCTTTTTAGTTAATTCTTCATTTATTTTATAATAATCATTTTTAAATAAATTCTTGCTTTGAATTAATTTAACCGTATCGAAAATCATTTTATATTGTAAATCATTTAATTTATTCTTTAATTCAATTAAAAGATTCTCATTCTTAATATTATTATTACTTTCTCTTTGTTTTATAAAATTATTAAGTTCATCAAGTATATTAGTACTTAAATCATAAGAATCAGTTAATGATTTTCTATAATTTGCAGAATGTTCAAAATCTTTCATTGTTTATTAATATGTTTATTTGGTTATTATTATTTTTATTATTATTACCATTATTACCATTATTACCATTATTATTATTATAATTTCTTATTTTGAATTCATGTTGAAAAATTGTAATAGTTTTTTTTTTTTCTAAATTTGCGCGTAAAATTGTTTAAATTTTATAATTAGTTATCAATTTAAATATATACTTAATAAAGCTTATAAAATAGATTTAAATAAAAAAAATTAAAATGGCAAAATATAACAAAGGAGAAGAGATAGAAAAATGGTAATAAGTAAAATGAGGAAGAAAGAGTTATATATATTTATGTATAAATTTATAACAATATCAACTTTAGCATTTAAACGATTTTATTAATAACAAGTTTGATATTATATTATATTATATTATAATACAATTAAATAAAAAAAGTTAAATGATATTTTATAAATTAAATCCAGCATAAATATAAAACATTATTTTCGTTTGAAACCAATTAAATATTCTTTGTTAATTCAAGCAACTCTTCTAAAGTTGCATTTTCAGGAATTGTAACATTTTTCTCTTTAAGTAATGAAGTTAATTCTTCATATGATAATTTACTATAATCAGGAACTAAAACAGTTGATTCTTCAGTTGATACTTCATTTGATCCTTCGGTTGATTCTTCTTTCTTTTCGATTTCTCCCTTTTTAGAATTACAAGAGAATGGATTTAAATGTGGATAAGTTTTGAATAATAATGAAACTGCACCAATTATAACAAGTCCTGAAACTGCAGCAATAGATGCCTGACGTTGTGTTTTCTTTGTAATTTGCATCTTTATTTTATAAGAAATATATTTATATTATTAAAGACGTTGATATAGAGTTAATTATTGAATAAATAAAATGAAATAAAATAAAATAAAGTAAAACGAAAATTAACTGCATACTGAAATAACTAACTAACTAACTAAATAAATAAATAAATAAAAACAAACAAACAAACAAACATTACTTACTCTACCCGCTCACACTTTAAAACTTGCATTCTTATCAGATTAAGAGCGCCTAATCGTTCGCCCGGTGAAGTTAAGTTCGCCTGTCCTTCCTAATTCGGAAACCCTATCCGCTACCATTATTCTACTACTTTAAATTTGTTGTTGATGATGACATTCTCATGTCATTCTGATGATATTCTGACGATTGGAGTTCCCCAATATAGGCATATCCTCCAAATCCACCAACAAAATATCCACCATCAACAACAAATTCAGTCCAAAGACTAGCATGAACTTTATTACTATCTGGGAACCAACTACTACTCTCTTTATGATGTGTAATAAAACATTTCTTAATTGTCTCTAATTCTTCAACTGAAATATATCTTCTTTCAAGATTAATATCAGAATTATTATTATCATTATTATCATTCTTAACAATTAATTCTCTAAAATAACCACGTAAATTAACCCTTGGTTTACCATATATACTACCTTCAGTTGCACCTGGCCAATATTCATTATTTGATTCTTCATTAATTATATATGAAATACTACTTTCCAATCCTTTAAAATTATTAATATTTTTAAATGTATGACTCATTTGAATCATTAATAAAATCGGATTACCATTATTAAAACAATCAATTGAATATTCAGGTAATGACATAACTAATGTTTGATTATTATATTCATATTTAGTATTAATCATAGCAATACTATTATTTAAAACTAATTTCCTTGCAATTTGACTTGCTGTAAATGGATCATTATATATCTCCTTTGGTGGTTTAAATGGATTACTATTGTTATCTTTATTATCTTTATTTAATT
>JAJLVB010000072.1:0-56311 GCA_030570135.1 Pichia deserticola | reverse complement strand
AATCAAATTCACATAATAAATTTATTCGCTGTTTTTGTTTTAAGAGCTTTTTAACACATTATCTTTTTATCTTATAACACAAAATATTTTTATCTATTTAAGGAGACAAGATGAAAGTACACTGGTCTGATAAATTGCTAAACACTATATTCTCACATTATGACAATAAGAATTCTCTAACAAGAGATGAATTAGCAAATGAGAGGTCATTTTTAGCTTATATCAGATGTTCAATGACAATATTAGTATCTTCATTCTCAATTACTCAAATAGTTCTACAACTAATAATTTTATCAGTTCGTAAAATATTAAATACAGATGATAACAAATTTAATTCAAATCCATCAAATGAGTTATTTTTAAATTACTATAATAATTTAAATGACTATAAAATTTTTTTTAAACCAATTGGTTTGTTCTTATGTGCAATTTCTTTATTTGTTTCTTGTTTAGGATTGAAAAAATCTTGGTTGAATTTTTACAATTTAGCAGAACGAGCAAAATTTCAACCAGGTTTAATAGGAATGGGTTTATTATTCTTATCATTGTTTGTAATAGATATCGTATTGTTGAAAACTTGCATTTCCTTCGGTTTAAGAGAGTTTAAAAACTGATATTGAAAAATTTAATTTCATTTTATTTTTTTTTCTCAAATCATTTTTTATTTTTTATTTTTTATTTTTTATTTTATTTTTTTTATTTTTTTTATTTTTTTCCTTTGCATTTTTATGTATTTTTATGTATCTTAAGTATTTCTTTCTTTATTTTCCTTTTTTTTTTCCATCTTCTTCTCTAGTTTTTACTCTATCTTTATACATCTATTAATATTTAAACCTAATAACTATTTAGAATGTCAAGATTTGAATTATACTCACAAGAAGGATTAAGAGTTGATGGACGTAGATTTAATGAGTTACGTGCATTTGATTGTTCAATAAATACTCATCCACATTCATCTGATGGTTCAGCTTATTTATCACAAGGTAATACAAAAGTTTTATGTCTAATACGTGGTCCATCAGATACTTTAATAACTTCAAATAATTCATTATTAAATTCAAATTCAAATTCAAATCCTAATGAACCAACAATTTCTGTATCAATAATTCAAACTCCTTATTCAACAACTGAAAGAAAATCAACTTCAAGAAATGATCGTCGTATAGCTGAATTATCAATTTTAATTAAAAGAGCTTTACAACAATCAATTATTAAAAAAAATTATGCTCGTACAACAATTGAAGTTTCAATTACAATTTTACAATTTGATGGTAGTTTATTACCAGCTTGTATAAATGCTTCGACTTTAGCTTTAATTGATGCAGGTATTTCAATGTATGATTATATAACTGCTTGTAATATTGCCCTTTATGATAATTATCCACTTTTAGACTCAAATTCTTTAGAAGAATCAGATTTAAGCTTTTTAACTTTAGGTATAATAGGTAATAGTAATAAAATTAATTTATTATTAATGGAAGATAAAATACCTTTAGATAAATTACAAAAATTAATAGATTTAGGTATTTTAGGTTGTCAAAATATAAGACAATTAATGGATAATGTGGTAAGAGAAATTGGTAAAGATTTATTATCAAAGAAAAATTAATATAAATTAAATTCAGTTAATTATATAAATGAATAAATAAATTATAAATTTACGTATTATTTGTAAATTCAGGTACTTTCTTTAACTTTCTTAATAAAGTTCTACCCCTTTGACCGATCTTTTTAACTTTAACTTCTTTAACAACTTCTTTAAATTTACTAACATTTCGACCACCAAAATCTCCAAATTCATGAGCCATATTCTCCATTGTATCACTAAAATTACTAATACCTGTAAATGTATTACGATTATTATTATTATTTTCTTCACTTGATTTAAATGCTTCTTTAACATGCGGCCCTAATTTATCATCTTCCATATTAATCTTCATACTATCACCCATATTATATGAAATCCATTCGCTTAATCCAGTATTAAGATCATTTAATTCAATTCTAATATCTTTTAATTTACTAATATTATCCCCAATTTTCGAATTATTTAAAAACATTTGATAAAGATCAACATCTGGTATTTTATTAAATATTTCATCACTTTTTAAATTCTTAATATTATTTTGAGGTTGTGGTGTAAATGATTTAGTACTACCTGAAAGTGATGATGATACTTCTAAACTTTTACCACCAACTGTACTTGTACTCCTATTAGATTTACTATTATATCCAATAGAAGATGAACTTTTACTTTTATTTAATTCTAACTGATCACTAAATGTATCATTATTATTATCAATCCCAATTTCATTATTATCAATATTTTCAATACTATTGTCTGCATTATATTCATTTTCAATTTCATTATCAGATTTTATACCACCAATAGCCAATCCTTTTGGTAGATCAGGAATATCATTATTACTAAATCCTACTACATTTGTCATTTTACTCATAACTGATGGATGCATATCTGAACGTACAAATTGATTCCTCATAGCACCAACTTCATCTCTTAATTCATTAGCATTAACCATACTATCTCTATTATAAGTTTCATCATCGCTTTTAATAATTTTAGGAGCAAAAGGTACAGGTGGTGTTGCAGTTTCAGATAATGCAATTGCTGAATTTTCCTCCGTTGGCGTTATAACTTCTTCATTATTAATTGATTCAGTATCTGTTAAATTAGTATCCGTTTCATCACTTTCATTTTCGTTACTATTATTTTCATTAATTTTTTTTGCTTTCGGTACATATCCCATTTCATATTCTTTATCATCATCAATTTGAAATGAAAATGCATCATCATTATCCTCATCTTCTTCACCATTATCATATGACATTATACTTTGAGAGTATCTTGCATTTGATATAAATTGCATACTATTATCTGGTATTTTGGAAAATCTCGTTGATGTTAAACTCGTTGATCCTGTTGAATTCAGGCTATTACTATTATTATTCTTTGTATTTACCATTGAGATAAAATTACTATCTGATTCATTTGAGAATTGTTTCATTTCTTCACTTAATGTTTGTAATGTAGGATGTGGAAATGCAACTGATGGTTTACGTGGATTTGAAAAAATATCACTTTCATTAGTAATTCTAGATGCCATACTTGATTCTCTTGTAATTCCAATATCAGGAACAACAAGTTCTTCGGCATCATCATAATCATTATAATCATCAGCATCATCAACATCTTCAGTTTCAATTTCAGTATCATCTCCTTCTTCCCTCTCGATTGATTCTTCGGTATCCATATGCTCTGTACTTTGGTTAGAATTTTCATTACGACCAGTATCTGATATTTGTTTAGTATTCTTGTTTTCTTCTAATAAATCACGATGATTATTAATATTGTCTTCATTGGTAGGCTCAGAATATTCAGTAAAATCTAAATCGTACTTATCTTCGTTTTCATCATCAATATGGTGGTCATTAATATCAGAATTATTGTTATTTTTGTTATTATCATCATCTACATCATCACCATTTTCATCAATATTAAATACTGTCTCGTCATTTCTCTTATAAACTTCATGAACATGATCTCCATTTTCATCAATGTTAAACACAGTTTCTGTATTAGTATCATCATCATTATCATTATATTCATCACTATCCTCCTCATCATCATCTCTATTACTAGTTCCATTTGAATTATTCATACCTTCATCCATATTATCGTTATTATTTTCACGTTCATCATAATCATATTCTACATCTCTGTTAATATCTTCATCTTGATCAGTATTTGCTTCTGTATGCAAATCATAAAAATCAACCCGATCTGACATCCCAAATTCACTACCAATAGATTTTGGCGTATTTTCAGTACTCATTTTTATTATCGATGAATGCAATATTAGCCAATTATATCAGCATATCCATATAAACAGACATAAACATAGCTTAATACGTCATTCGCATAACAAATCAGATATAATGTTAAAAATAAACAAACAAACCCTCACTAAACATTTTTTACACATAAGTTTTCAGCTTTCACATTTTATTTGTTTAACTCGCCTGTTCTTTTTCAATTTGTCTTCCTTATTTTACTTTTATTACTCTTTCTTTTCAGTTCTATCCATTTGGTGTACTCTGTTTTCATCATATTTATGTATACTAGTGACATATGATGATATGTGGCATATAGTTGATAGGATTCAACTGACTTTAACATTGGACTTTTCCAGTGAAAAAAGTGATTATATAAATATCGTCATATAGACCATTATAATGGGTATTATAATGAATGTTAATTTACATTTATATGCATTTTATGTTGAATATACCAAAATGATGATTTAAATCTTCCACCTTATCTACATTACCTGAAAGCTGAATTTATCAGTTAAGAAAGATAAAAGATTATTCTCTGATTTAGTATATTTACATAAAAACATTATAACTGATATACATTAATTACATTATAAAAATTTAGTAATCAAAGATAGACGATATTAGTTTTCTCATTCATCACCATCCGGAATTTCATCTTTTAAAACTTGTATTAATTTAACCTTTATATCTGTAGTTGCATCACCACGTAAAACATCACTAACAAACCAGACAGAACAGTCTAATTGAACCATTTCTAAAGCACCTTTTAAAACACCACATAATATATTACTATACCATAAATCTTTCCTTGCTTTACCTTTACGATTTTTACCACCATTTAATTTATCGTCTGTATCAATATTAATTGAAATATCTTCAATTCCATTTGTTAAATCATAATCATAATCTATTTCATCGATATCATCCGGCAATTCAACAAAATCAGATAATGGATTCTCATTTAATGTTAATTGAAATGTACGTCCATCTGCACTCCAATATGTTATA
Organism: Pichia deserticola; assembly: GCA_030570135.1. NCBI lineage: Eukaryota > Fungi > Ascomycota > Pichiomycetes > Pichiales > Pichiaceae > Pichia > Pichia deserticola. Next base: position 51,445 of record JAJLVB010000072.1, on the reverse strand, counting down.
GTGGGTACAATATTTAAAAACATTTTAAATCCAATTTTACAAATAATTTCACTAGTCTCTTTAAAATTTGAACAACGTTCTAAATTCGTTTTGCTTAAAAACTCTTCAATCAATCTAACCCCAATGTTTCGACCCATATCAAACAATATTTCATTAACATTTTCATAATTGAATTTTTCTTCACGACATATTTGTGCAACAAGTGATCCATAAGTTAATGTAAATAACTCACTATTAATCTTTATGGTTTGTGTTTTCCATATTTCTTCACCAAGTTGTTTGGCTTGTTTAGCCTGTTTATTTTGTTGCTTATTCATCTTAACTTATCAAACGTATTACTATACTATATATATATTATACTACACTAAATTATACTAGAAACTGATTTATTCCATTCATTATAAGGATTATTGTTACACTTATTAAAATAGTATAAAAAGATATTTATTTATAACGCGCTCACCAAAGCAATTCCTCTTCATAGTAATCAACAACAAGTTTCTTCTCTAAACACTTCACAACACTGAAACGAACATCGGCATTCATACTTGTAGGACCACAAGAGATAAGGGATGTAGGACACCCAGCACTACAGATGTTCACCATCAATTCTGTTAATTCATCTTGCAAAAAAGGCTTGTCTTCAAAACTAATACTGATTTGTTCTCCATTCTGGCTGATAATCCATTTTAAAAATTCAATCTCTTCTTTTCTTTGGTATTGAATAATATCGACATTAGTTGATTCAATATCATTATTAATCACATTTTCTTCTTTATCTTCATCCTTATCTTTAACCTTATTTTCAATCTTATTTTCATCGTTAATTTCATCTTTATTTTGTCCTTCAAATATTTCTTGCCCTAATCGTTGGTCTAATTCAGAATTATCAATGTAACTTCCATTATCAATCCCTTCCTTAGTTTCAAGTGTAATACCAGTAATTCCAGTATTTTCATTAATGCAATTCAAATTATAATCACTGCAATTAGTAATAATATTATCTGTTCTGTTCTCACCAATTAAATTAAGATCATCAATTGTATCAGATAATGTAGAACTTTTAATTAAAGCATTTGCAAATCCTTTAAAACCTCCCTTTTCATAAGATGATGATAAAACATTTAATGGATTAATTAATTTACTTTCATTAATAACAGTTTGTAATTTATTATCATTTAATTCTCTTGTTATAAATATTTGAATATCAATTAAATCTTTAAAATTATGTAATATCTCAATTTCATTTTTAAATGATATTAAACTTTCAAAATTTGGAATTAACCAAATTAATGATATATATTTATTTTTATAATTGCTATTATTATTTTTATCATTATTTTTATTTTTTTTTCCACGTAATTCTTGAGCTCTATAAATTTGTGCAATATCCAATACAATTGAATAAATTACTGCCATACCAACACCACCTGCTACTAAAATTGATTGATCATATTGTTTAAATGGTATATTATTACCATATGGTCCTTCAACTAATAAATTAATATCACATTCTCCATTAGGAAATCTAGAAATAAAATTAGCTAACCTTTTAGTTAACCCATTTTTTACTCTAATCACAAAAACCAATTGATTATAATTACTTTCAGATGTTGCAGATACAACAGTAAATGGATGTGATTCCCAAAACAGATCATATCTTAATATTGTAATCCAACAATAACAACTTGGATAAGGTCTCCACCAACCTGAATGATTTGTAACAATTTTGATCGAATGAACTTCTCTTGTATTTGTATCAAAGATAACTTTACAATGACCTTTTAAAATTCCACCAGATGAAATTAATTTACCAAATCTAATTAAATAATCAATACCCCAAATTGAAAATGCTGCAATCAAATATTCTGTCCATCCTAATGTTAAACAGTGATACCATGAACCAATTGAAAATATAATTAATAAAATTCTATGGGATGATTTAAACCATTCATAAAAATATCTTCTAAAAAATGAAAATAAAAATGTAATTGAAATAGCCGCAAATGCTGTATTTGCACATCTCCATTTTAATAATCCCCATCTTTGAATATAATCTCCACGTACATTAACAAATGTTAAATAAAACGCACAGTGTAATAATAATAAAACAAACACAACTCTTGAAGTCCATTTATGAAACATTTGAAATGTTCTATATGATAAACCTGTCGTAAATATTAAAACATTATTTCTTGATGAAAATAGAAAAAGTAATGGTAATTGAACTGTACCAATTATACCAGTTCTATCAGCTATTGAAACTAATCTTTGTCCTTTACGACATGTAAAAACAGCATTTGGATAAACAATTTCATAATTAATACAACAAAAAACAATATTCAATATTATATAACCAATTATAATTAATGCATGCATTCTAACTGGCATTGTATAAATTGAATGTAATAAGTTATTTTTAAAATTTATATAAAATTTTGAACTTTTACTCTTTTTCATTGAAACTTTTCTAATCTTTTTTAATTTATTACCTAAATCAACTAATTTATCTTGATTATTTTCATCTAACAATTGATCACTTAATAATTTTGATTGAAATTTTTGAGCTTTAACTCTTTTATCACCTATAAACATACCCATTGGACCATCAACTAATTCTTTTATTGTATTATTTGCAATTGAATTACTACTTAATGTTAATATATTACTTGGTTTGAATATTTGAGGACAAATAATTTTACTTTTACACCAAAGAGCAAACCTTGTTTTACCAATTTTATTATTATAATACGGAGATGTCCATTTAGCAATATTAACAAGAATTGCAATTACCATAACTGATGCCCAATAAATATAAATATAATAACCATAAGTTGTTGCTAAATTTCTTTGATCCATTAATTTTGAGACACTATTATAAGAAATATTATAAGATTCTTCAGAGACAATTACTGGATTATATAACAATTTTCTTGGACTTTTTAATAAATTATCTATACCGATATTTTCAATTTCTTTTATATCATCAAAATTAGGGATTTTTTCAAATCCTACAATTTTACCATCTTTAAGCATACCAGTATTTTTTTTAAGAAATTGATTTTCTTCATTAGTACCTGAAAAAGGATTAAAAACAATCAATTTGTCATCATTAATTTTATCTTGTTCTTTCACTTCATTTTGTTGCTGTTTTTGAAATTTAAAATTTTGTTTATCTAATAAATCTTTATTCCTTGTTTGAATATCAAAAATTTTTTTTGCCTTCCAAATTAAACTTGCTTTAAAAGGTGGGGTTGGTAATAAATCATAATTAATTAAAAAATTTGTTGCATTTTCATTTAATTTAACTAAATCAATTAATTCCCAAGATTTACCACCTTGTGCTTTACAAATTTCTATTAATTGAGAATAACCTTTTGATAAATCATGTGGATCTATTGAATGTGAACCAATACAATTTGTTACTGTACCTAAAAATGAAGGATCTTGACATCTACATTTGAATGCTAAATCTGGCATTTCACAATTAAAGGGGAATGATGTAAAATTCGAAGCAACAAATACACATGAAGCACCAACTTTTGAAAAGATACCTTTTGCATTAACATATTTTGAAAAAACGATATTTAAAATTAAAAATAAAAACCAATTAATTTTCATTTTAAGACTAATGTTATTTATAGCAAATTATATCTATTTACACAAAAATTATAATACATCCATCATTCCAAAGACAAATAAAGTAATAAATAAATCAATAAATGAACATAATGAATGGAAAAGTGATATGAATCAGGAAGTTAAGATTAAATATTTCAATAAAACATTTAAAAAAGGCAAATCAAAAGTAAACTTATGTTGTCCCCATTTTATTTCCCTTTTAGGAAACTTCCCTCTTTTTCTTTAAATTCAGGCTAATTACCAACACCAGCATTTCCAATTATAAACAATGCTAACAATGGCGGTATAATATACATCCAATAAGTTTCAATAAATGTTTTATTACCAGAATAAACACCTTTAGGTTTAACAATTTCTTGGAAATCTTCTATAATTTGTTCATCCAGTAATTGATTAGAAGAATCATCTTTATCATTCTTTTGTTGTGATTTCTTTTTGTGACTTTCTATTCTTTTCTTCTTTTCTTTACTTTCAAGTTCTTTGGAATCTTCTGATATATTTGATGGATCTGAATTTCCATTAAGTTTTAAACGTGGTTGAGGATCAGGTAATTTGAATTGTTGCTGTAGTTTAATAGACATATTCCCTCCATTTTTTGGAATAAAATTAGCTGCTAAAATATTTGATTTATCTTCATCAATTGTAATAAATAAATCACCATTTAAATTTATATTTTCTAAAAAATTAAAACATTTCAAATTTTTATCATTTGGTTGATCATTTGATATTAAAGAGAAACACCACCCTAATTGGTTATTCAAAGATAAATCAGGTAAAATCTCTATTGGATTTATTGTTACCTTTGATTCTAATTGATTTAATGTGATTTCAGCTAATGAATGACCTGCTAGAGCTTCATCTTTGGGAGAATGTAATATTAAATTATAATGTTGTAAGAAAGAATTATCTTCATCACAATTGACATCGAAAATGAAATATCCAAAAATCACAGATAATAAATAAATAATCTTGCTCATGCCAATAAATTTGTTTGTTTATATATGTATATATATATATATATAACTTGGAAGGACAGTTCAATTGCATACAAAATATATATCTAATATAAATGAAACTGAATTTTATTGAAACTTTTTGTTTACCATCCGTCTATCCATTTTGAGACCAACTTGCACAATTTGTGCAGATTATGTCACAACACAGATGTCTGTCGTATAGAATTTAACCAAATTATAGTAGTGACGCCCTCTTGACGTTTATTTTTTATTTTGGAATGTCGCCTTCACTTTAACTATTTGAATATTTGAGTTACTTTTACTTAACTTGTGTAAAAGGTTTATCTAATTTGGGTATCGAAACATTAACTTATTTATCTACATAAAAGGGAAACTACTTAACTATAGAAGCAGGTCGATCACAAATATATCTAACTATTGATTAGAGGTAGGTGAAGATCAAAACTCATTTCTGAGGATTTGAATTTATCAAAGCTCTGCATCAAAGCAACTGTGTAACAGACTGCTAGAAATGTATGGGGATATCTTCTAAATCTAGAAAAGTTATGATTTTATTAGTTAAATATTTTGATCCTTTGCTGGAGAGCAATTCCTGCTTCTATAATTGTTTGTAAAAAACTTTGTTTTAACCCTGTTGATAAATTTTCTGATTACATCAAATCATTAGCAAAGCGATTAGTCACTCTTTAAATCACATGAAGATTACCACAATGCGTAGTAATTTGAACATTGGAATAACACAATCCCTTTAATAATGGTATATAATGCGCAATGCTTGTACCACACCTATACATAAAGCAAGACCATCCAGTAGAATAAGAAAACAGCTTTGACTAACATCCGTTTTATTGGAAGCATCCTTATATACAAATAAATTCAGTGGAGCGTTGGAAGGTATTGCTGAATCTAGTTTGCAAAAACGATACGTGCTAAAACGAGTGGTATAGGAATACCTCAAAAGATGTATTAAATCTAAAAACAAGGGAAAAGTAGCGTTAGCCGAATACTTAGCTAATCTACTGGTGTAAATTTGAATATCAAATTTACCTTTTGATGAAATACAGGAAAGTATTCCCATAATTTTTTGATAATTTTTAACAGGATCAGACTTGGAGAGTTGATAAATGGCATCTTCAGTTGCATTAATACTCGTTGATGATATTGTATTAGCGTCATGGATTGGGGAGAGGAAGGAGGAGGGGTTGGTGCATTAGGATTGAACCGAATTTGTTTTATATTTAGAGGCTCAAGTTCATATAGATTAACTATATTGTCATCAGGATTATCAACCGTTTTATTTTCAAGATTGAGAGTAATGGCTTGATAACTAAACTTTTTGGAATTGGTAGGTCTAAACTGGCAAAATCACTAGTAACAGGCTTGGTTGTTATTCTTAGAATAACAGTTTGAATACAAGGAGGAATTGAGCTTAACATTTTAATAAAGTAAGAACTCAATCCAATTTGTAAACAAAAGGTGGTTTGATGAAAATGGTATCCGAGATATAGATCAGGATCTTTACTGATTTTTAAATTAAATTCAGCACTCAGTAGATTTTCAAGAGGAGCTGGATCTGATGACAGAACCAAAAGGTCATCAACATGATGAGCAACAATAGTGTTTTTATTGGAGCTAACATGTAGACATGGATCACAGTTAGATGTGGTTAGTTGTTTCCGCAAAGTATTGACCAATGTATGATAAAATTCGAGAGGTGAACAATTTAAACCATAACAAAAACGTTTCATTTGAACATATTTGCTTTTAAAATGTTTGGAAAAACCAGGAGGTGTTCTCAAAATATAAGTCTTACCATTGGGTACTTTAGTATAAGGGAAAACAGAAGTAATGTCATAAGCTTTGAAGAAAATAGTTGGATCTGTGAGATTTTTGAGAAGTCCTTGATCTTTAAATGAACTAGCTCGCCAATTTCCTCATTTATGATATTAAGTATGGTTCTCTGGTCGATTTCTCTCATTAAGTAACTCTTAAATGCTACATTAAGTCTTTTATGTTGAGCACCATTAAAGCCCTTATTTAATGATTGAGCTAAATCGAACTTTTCTTCGAAAGTCATTGTATTGTAATCTAATGCATGAGTATCATTCATTGATAAATATTCATTTTCAGAAGATGAATTATCTAATGAAGAATTATCTTCATTTATTAAATTTGTTTTAGATTTTTCAAATTTTGCCATTTTGATTTCAATTGTCAACAGGTTTAAATCTTACTTATAAGTATTTGATAAACCCCTTTGTGTATTATCGTATATATCTTTTTAAAATGTTACAAAAGTTTATAAAATACATACAAACAATTTTATTATCAAAAGACAATTTTTTTACTTAAACATTTTCGAGAAATCAAATCATGTTAATTATTTAATTCTCTTTCTCTAATATTATATTTTTTTACAGGATCAAGAGTAAAAATGGTAAACATTTAAAAGTCAGTTAGTTGTCCTGACTGTTAGAAATTTTATCTCGATGATCAATTGATTTGGTATTGATGCCAATTAATCTAGATTTAGCTAAATTAGCTCCCATTTTTCTGGTGAACAACCAAAAGTATGTAAATGAATACAATTTTTTTGAATGACCAACAAAGCTAGCAATAAAAATGGTATCAGCTTATATAGTGCTATTTTGATAAAAATAAAAATTACAATCTAAGACAAATTTCTGCTATTCAGTTAAATTATTCAACAGGAAGCTATAGTCATACCTCAATTTCAAAATGGAGCTAAATTAGAGTATCGAAATGCCTTATATCAACTACTTAAAAAAGATAAAATTTGACTCATTATTATTGATAAAAATCATATATTAAACAATCATTTATGTTATTAAACAATATTAAAGAAAAGAAAAGAAGAAAGCAAAAGCAAGAAAACAAATGCATATTAAAAAATAACAAAAGAAGAGAAAAGATAGAAATAAAACGAAAGGGTGAAAGTGAAAAAAAAATACTACTTAAAGATGAATATAATGAAGTTTGAAGTAACTATATTACTTTGATAATAATCTTTCTGTTATTGATCAACAATGCCTTTTTAAGACCATTATCATCTCTTAGCAATATGAAAATACCATTATTATTCCTATAAGCTAATGTAAAACGTTGTAAACCTTTTAATTTTTCAGATATAGCATCAGATAAATTTGAGAAATTTAGATCATCACCAGCTAATTTAATTATGCTGAATTCATCTTTATATATAATTTTAATTTTAAGAAAGATTGTTTCACTTTTAAATGATGAATTTGAAAGTGTTGTATTTGATGATGTTTTTGAAACCAAAGAAGTCATACTTCTTGAAGCTGCTAATTTTGGAGCAGTAAATAAAAAATCATCATAATTATTATTCTTATTAATACTTTGATTATTAATGTTAGTTTCATCTTCAAATATTAATTCGATTTCATCATTATTTTTAGAATTTTCAGAAAGAGGTTTTAAAATTTTCATTATTTGATCATCATCCAAGAAAACATAATGTTCAAAATCATTCTCTGTTGGTTGACAAAATTTTATAAATGTAGATACTAATAATGAATCTTTTGGTTGAACTTTAATTATATTAAATAATTCTTTTAAATATTGATCAATTTTTGGTAGATGATCTGCAAAAGATATATCATTATTATTTAAATTAAATATAGATGGTAAAAATGGTAATGTTATATCTAATTTAAAGGATTTAATTTGAGAATTTAAGAATTTATCTAAGGTGACCAAATCAGAATAATATCTACATAAATGTAATTTTTGATTTAAATTTTGAGTGAATACTAAATCAATTCTATACCAGTAAGAAGTTGAAGAAGATTCCAAAAAATACATTGAATGAACAAATATTGATCTATAAGTATTTGATAATTCATTTAAAGATTCATTATTAATAATAATATTATTTTCATTTAAATTATTTGAATTTGTTAATTTTGATTTTATCCTTAATGGAGAAGTTGAAGTCGAAATTTCTGATGAACATGGCGTTAAAGGAGAAGAATAATATTCTATAACTGAAATTGATGATGTTACAGAAGAAGAATTTGAAGAATTTGAAAGATTTTTATTATCTTTTAAATCGTTTAAATTTTGAGATTGAATTTTTGATTTAAGTGAACTATTACTTGATAGTTTATTTTGATTTTGAATTTGATTTAAAACTGGTAAACCTTTTGAATTATTTAAATCTAATATTTTTACACAATCTTTTGGAACCCAACCTTTAATACCTGATGATAAAGATTGAGCTAATACCCAACCATTTGTAATTGTTGGATCAACTAATTTGAAAACATCACCTGGAGAACATGAAAGTTCATTATCATATTCAGCTGTGAATGAATGAGTTGCAACAACTATTGAATTTGCTGAAGCAGTAGATGATAAAGTAGAATTTAAACTTGAGGTAATTGAATATTTTTTATTAGAAATATTTTTAATATCATTATTTTTGAAATTTATATTATTTGATAATTCCTCAAATTTATCTAAATCTGGTGTGATATTTCTTGTCTTTGGTATATGTTGAACATTAAAGGGACCTGAAACTGAAAATTCTTTCCCAGTTCTAGTCTGTATTGAAGTTGAAGACATTGATAATTCTTTGTATTGATGAAAGCAAGTTACTAATATAAGTTTAACTAAACGAAAAGAATTTACAAATTCAAGAAAATAGAAAGTCAATGAAAAAGAACTAAATTCAAATAAAAGTCAGGATTAAACGAAAATAAAAAAATAAATTAGAATAATAAGTTCACAGAGGTTATAATAAATTTGAATGAAAAAAAAAAAAATTAAGAAAATAAAACAATAAAAATAAGTGATAATCCAATGATAAACAAACGATTATATATTGTAAGTAATTTATAAATCCATTAATATGCAAATATGCAAATATGCAAATATGCAAATATTCAAATCTATAAATCTATGAATCTATAAATCCCATAAATATATAAACATACAAATAATTTAAAATATTTTACTTCATGCATCAAAAGACTTAAAAGTAAACAATAATTTCAATCAAATTTAGTTTCACTCCACTAATGGTCCGGGCACAACAAATAAATGAAATCACACTAATTTTGCCGAAAACGCACCAAAAACGCACCAAAAACGCACCAAAAACGCACTAAAACACAGTAAAATACAGTAAAATAAGCAAAATACAGTAAAATGCACTAAATTTACTGTTGAAAACGCTAAAAAGTTCCAAAAACTGCTAAAAACGGCAGACTAAAAAAAGGACAACAATGCAGATCAAATTAACTGAGACGCTCAAAAAGGAAATAACACGCTTCTCAAGTCGATGGACGTCATATCTGACTTCTTTAACGTGTTATTTATCTTTTACCTATAACTATTAATATTTTTCTAATTTACAGATAATGCTAATATAACTTTAGTTGGTACGGTTTGTTTTACCGCATTATACTTTTTAACCTTACCATGTTTCTGTTTTCAGGTATATAGGAAATAATTAAAATAGATAATATTATTTATTTAATTATTTAATCTCTCCTTATCAATAAGGTTTTAAGGACTAAACTTTTGTTAAAAATTTCTTTTTATTTATAATATAAATTTGAAAATAATAGCTATAATATTATATTTCGGTAGTAAAGAAATTAACTTTTTACATCTTTACCCTATAACTCTAAAATTTTATTGATACAATCATATAACCCATTTCATTAATACTAAAAAATATAAATTCATTACTTTTAATTATTAATTATATAAAATAATTTAAACACGTTCAAAGGCAAATGCCATATAAAATGAACATGCCTCTTTTTCATCACCAGAAATTCCATATTTACCATTTGGTAATCTTAATGATTGAATTAATGGACCAGGTAATTGATTAAAGTAATTACCAACTTCTTTATTAAACATTTCAAAAAAATTTCTTTTATATCTTAATTCTAATCCATAATCTTCACACATACTACGAAATTTTTCAAATGGGACAATATATTCAGGAACATTTTCAACTGCATCTTTTAAAAAATAATTATAAACATTGCCAAATGGTTTAGTAAATGAATTCTTTTCTTTATCATAACATTCTAAATCTGGAAATGTAACAGAATAAATTGAATTACCCCAACCTTTTTCACCTTGTTTTAATTTTTTAATTCTCCATTTAATATAATCACTACTTGGTATTGTACCAATAAACATACCTCCAACTTTTAAACTTTTACTAACATTTGTTAACATACTTTCAACACTTTCTTCATTACTAAATGCATAATGCATACAAAATTGCATACTAACATTATCAAATTGTAAATTTGAAACTTCTTCTAAATTAAAATTTTGCAATATTTCTGGTATTTCCGTTTTAAATGCATCTCCTGTTGCAAATACTGCTTGAAAATTATATTTACCATGTTTATATCTTTTAATTGCTTCCCTAATACTTTCATCACTTAAATCAATTCCAACATATTGATTAGTTCCAATCATACCCCATTTTGCTAAATCTCCACCCTTACCACATCCTAATTCTAATACACTACCATTTGGTTTACCATATTTATTGATTAAAATATATTTAATACAATTATTAAATGATCTTAATCTATATATTGGAGATTCAGTACGTTTATTCTGTCTTGAATTGAATGTTTGGGTATTATAAAATTCTCTAACGATTTCATCCTTACCTTGAACTTGTAAATTTTTCAGATATTTTAATTTAACATTAACATCTTCACTTGCCATTGGCTCTAAATATGCATCATTATTATATTCTCTACAATTGTTACTTTTTTCACTATCATGATTATCCTCAATGACATTATCACTATCTTTTGGTTTAATCGCTCGAATAAGTGAATCTTGTTGTTTCTTGAAATCTTCATCACTCATCCATACTGGTTTCTCTAAAATCTTTTCTATTTTTTTCTTAAAAATTGCAGGTTTTTTGACGTAACCAGAATTAACGGTCAAGACATTTTTAATTTTTGAGTTACCCCCGTTATTATTATTATTATTATTATTATTATTATTATTATTATTATTATTATCATCATCATCATCACCATCATCACGTCTCCTACTTCCACCTCCACGACGAGTTATAATTCTCCTTTTCTTATACCTTGATGTATCATCATAAAAACTCATATTGTATTATTTCACAATGCAATCTATGAACATGGGAAACACAAATTTTTTGCAGAATATAGAAATTCTGTAACATATTCTGAACATTAATCGTATATAAATAACTGAAAATTGCCATGGCCCCACCCACACACAGATTTTTTTTCATGTTTTGGTTTGCGGAATTTGATTTGAGTCAGTCTGTAGCATTAGCATTATGAACTGTTTTTTTTTTTTTTTTGTTATCATCATCAACAATTTTACTAATATATCGGTTGTTATATCTCTTTTCTTTTTCCTTTTCTTTTATTCTATATATTAAAACACAACCTTTAGTCACCATATCCTATAATGTCGTCACGTAGATCAAGAAGGAGTCATAACTCCAAACCAAAATATTCCACCGAAGATTTTGAATTGGATGCCGATTTTGATTCATATAATAACAGTAATGGATCATTATCTTCAAATTCAAAGCGTTCATCCAGATTAAGAGGTGAGAATTTATCATCAAATTCAAGTCAAATAAATACATCTAGTAATAAAAATAAAATAGAAAATAATGCAGAAATTGAACTTGAAATTGATGATGAAATCAATGAAGTTGAAGAAGTAACTAGATGTATTTGTGGTTCTGATGATTTATTTATTCCTAAAAATAGTCACGGTGAATTTGATAATGTCGATCCTGGATTTTTCATTCAATGTGAAACATGTTCAGTTTGGCAACATGGTTACTGTGTTGGAATAAAAGATGAAGAAAATGCACCTGAAAAATATTGGTGTGAACAATGTAAACCTGAAAACCATACTTTATTTACAGACAAATATGGCATTCGAAGGAGTAAATATGATCCAAATCATACTCATAATCAATTATCCAATACCAATAATTTATTGAAAAAAGGTATAAAAAGAAAAAATGGTAGATTTGTTTCGTCTAAATCTGAAATTGAATCAACTGATGATCAGATTGAACAAAGTATACAAACATCAAATTTAAGTAACGAACAATCAAATCATGACAATGATAATATTAAAAATGATGAAAAGTTAAATAATAATAGTGATCATGAACTAGAAGGCCAAGAATATGAAGATGAAGATGGTCATAAAAAAAAACATAGGAAAAGACCATCCTACAGCTATAAAGATTATAATTATGAAGCAATGTTAAAGAAAGCATTGGAAGAAAGTGCTAGAGAAAGTGGAGTAACACCAGAAGAAGTTAATATAAGTTCTAATGAAGGTAATAATCAAACACGTGAAACACGTCATACAAGTTTAAGAAAAACAAGAGCAAAATCTCATGATGGTACTGAAAATGAAAATAATACTGGAATTATTAATACTAATAGCACTCAACATAGTGATGAAATTGGAATTGAAGCAAAAAAAGATAATTTATCAGATAATAACTTAGCATTTGATGATATTAAATCTGAAAAGATAGATAAAAAATCAAAAGTTGATGATAGACGCAGAATAAGAGATTTAAAACGAATTAGACCTAGAAGAAATATATCAGCAACAAGTGCTTCAAATGATGAAGAAGATGATGAATTGGATGATAGTAAATCTGATCAAAAATTATCTAATTTGAAAAATAGTTCTAAAACTCAAAATTCTAAGAGTACCAATAATTCTGCTTCAACATCAGTAACGCCAAAACGTACCACTAAAAAAGAAAAGAAAGAACAAAAACCCTTAGTAGCAGATGATAAACCTTTTAGGGCCAATATTCCAAGCGCTAGAATCAATATGAATGAAATGACTCGTAGAATTTTTTCTATAATGGATTTTGTTTCAAATATTCAAATAAATTTAAGTAATGAAGAAGAATTTAAAAATAACTTATTCAAAATGGATGATTCCGAACTTACTACAGAAATAGTAGAGCTGAAAAATAAACTTATCGGTTGTTATAATGAATCAGTAGATCAGTTAGACAATTTAACTTCTCTTCTCAATACATGGCAGGGAGAATATACTTGAACCTTTTTCTTAAACTTTTTTTTACAACTTTCGTTTATTTATTTGTATATTTTTTATCATTAAGAAAAAAAAACCTTTTATTTTTATATAGTATATTTAAGTAGTTAATCATAGATCCGTTAAAATAATTTATCAACCGAATTTGAAGAAATCACCAAGATACTCCAACATCTTTAAGATTTTCTATAAAAGTTTTACTATTTAATGTATGCGTTCCACCAAGAACAATACGAATGCCATCTGTATTTTTATTAAGCTCATTAACCAATCTTGCTTCCTCATAACAAACACCACCAACAATGAATACAACAATTTCTCGTGGGGGTATTTTACCTTCGATAACATTTTTCCCAACATTAACAAAATTATTTTCATTAAGGTTTAACTTACCCTTAATGACTTTATCCAAAATGTTGAAAAGCCTTGGCTGATGTTGCATGAATGCATTACCAGAATTGTTATTACCAGATATATTACTAAATAATGCTGCAACATGATTAGCAGCTGTTGTACTACCTCCAATTTTGTTAAATATGTTACCATCATCACCTGACATGCTACTTTTTTGACCACAATATTTTAATAATATTGTAATAAAATTTTTAAAGATTGGATTATTAGTCTTAGTTAATAATGAATTCAAACGATTACTTGGATATGTTTCATATTTTAATGCATATAAAGAGATTAGTTTCAATTTAATATTTTCATCTAATGGATTTGGTTGAATACCATCGGGTTTTGGATTATCAAATATAAAATATTCTAATTCTTTATATTCATCATCATGATTTGATGTATCACTATTACTACACATATTTTGTTCAAATTCACTAGTTTCCCAAATTCTTTGAAGGTTTATTTGTTTATCAATCTCAGATGTTAATAACATATGTTTTGAAAGATTTAATGACATCTTCTTAAATTCTGGATAATTCTCAAGAAAAAATTTCATATCTTTAATTGATGATATATTTGAATTAGTCTTAGTTTTAATTTTATAATCATCCACGTAATTTTTTAATAATGTTGATAAATCACCAAAATTCATATACATCGATTTAGCATAAAACGGATCTTGCATTTCATTCATAATTACAGTCTTTAATTCTTCACCAACATTATTAAGGTATGATAAATTAACGCTATTATTACTATTACCTATACCTAATAATTCATTAATCATTGATTGGTATGTCCAAGGAAATAATAATGGAGTGATTGGATCATTTTTTCTATCTAATATTAAAAGTAATGGTGCAACATCCCTTTTAGGTGATAATTGATCAAATAATTGATTATTTGATGTAAATTCATAATTAATTGAATTTGCTAATTTAAATGCCATTTTGGAATTAGATTCATATTTAATAACTGGTTTCATATTTAAGGACAAAATTAATGATGTTAAACTTTCTGTTGAATTTTCTAATGAAACTGGATCCCATGATTGAATTTCATTTATTGATAAAGCATTTAATATATTTGTTGCTGTAAATAATGATTTATTTAAAACATAATAATCTTGAAAGATTTCAACAACAGTATTTACAATTTCTAGATCATCTGATTCTGCTAATCTTTCTAAACGTGATTTGGGAATAATATTATTAAAATAAATATCATAATTTGAATATTTTGGATTAGTTATTTCATGTGATAAATTTGAAATTGTGGTATCACTAGGTTTTAAAAAGCAAATACATTTTAAATTTCTCAATTTATCCCTATTTTCATTCTCTAATCGATCAACTAAGTAAATTTCTTTCTTTAAAAGATCACTCTGTGTTGAAACCAATGAAATAATTGGTGCAGTGTTATTATCTAATAGTAAAACCCTAATATTTTTGGTAGTATTCTCTGAGCCTGAGCTTAACATTTTATCAATGTAATTTTGTGCTACTTTATATAGATCCATCTCAACTGTAGTATTCTTATTACTGTTTGCCATAATGCCGTTTTCAATTAGATTGTTCTGGTTTCCAGTAATATCATATCATATCATATCATACTAAACCATACATCATCAATGTCTTAAGGAAAGAAGAACATCTATTAATTAATAATACTCGATACATAATTAAATATTAAAGCAATCAACAAAACTCGTTCGCTGCCAAAGAATTTGCTGATATCACCAAGGCACATTATTGGGTACAATGTATGCATTTATTTAAGGGAAAACATTATTTGAAGTAAATATTTATTGCTTCTTTGTTATTTTAGGATATTTACTTTATTTGAAAGTTAGAGTATGGTTGATAATAATAAAGAAAAATCAACAGAAGTAACGGGCTCATCCTTCAATATCCAAAAACGTAAACAGGTTAAACAATTTACAGTTAATGGCTCAAAGAAGACAACAAGAGTACCATCTTATAATAATTTGAAAAATCAAGCTAGACTGACTAGAATAAGATCTGTTGATTCAATTAATAGTAATATAAGTGCTAGTGGCAACGATTCTGATAATTCAACTATTATTTGTACAAGGTCAAATAATATATATTCTAGACCAGTTAAAGCAAAAAGTACGACAAATTTATTATTAAGGAAGAATAGGAAAAACAGGTTTAATATGACAGATACTGATTCTGATGTGCAAAGTTTGAATAATGATGGTGATAATAATATTAATAAAGATGAAGATATAAATGATGATATAGATACAACTCAGGAGGATTTTTCTGAAGTTGCAGATAAAACATTTGATAGTCTTGATATTGTGAAAGAAACTGAAAACTTAAATGATAGTAAAAATGATAACATCAATCTTAATACTAAAGATTCTAATGATAGTATTAAAAGTGAAATAATTAATAACATAAAATCCGCTGATGCTACAGCTGCTATTACTACAACTACAAACGTTAACAATAATGGAAAAATGGATGATATTGCCATTGCCAACATCGTTTATAGTAACCCCGAGAGTGGGACTAATCAAACTAATGACATTAATAAAACTAATAGCAGTAATAACGATAATGAAACACAACAATCCCAAGATCTTCAAGTTGAAAGTTTAAATCATGAGTTAACAAATGTGAAACTCAATGATCTTACACAATTAGATAACAAAACAGTAGAGGAACCGATAAATAACATTAAACAAAATCAAAATCAATCGAGAAACGATCTTCAAGAAGTTAGTAATTCCTTAAATATGTATAGAATGCATTCTCTTCTCTCTCAGTCAACCGGACAGGAACGTCAATTATCTAATTCTAAAATTCCAACAATGAATTTACAGCAACCTCAAACTAATGAACAACCACTTCCTGAAACCAATATTATTGAACCTCCACCAAACAAAGAGAAAATTGATATATCATCTTCAGATCCTCCAAATAGAAATGATTCAAATACAAGTATTACCACTTCTAAATCTGGTTCTTTATATCAAGGAAATCAAGATTCATTAATTTTTCAACAATCTGGCTTAACTTTATATAATATGAATACTCAACCATCCTTGAAAAACTTACAATTAAGTCACACCGCTAATGCAAACATGAAAAGAACTGTTTCACAGCAATCTTTACAAAGGCAAGAATCATATCTTTCATTTAAAGTCCCAGATAACTATCAAAATCAATCAAATTTTGCAACTCTAAACGGAAATTTGACTCAACAAAAAGCAACGAATAGATTAGAAACTCCTCAGAATTCACAAAAATCAAATTTAGCTGACTCAACATCTAAAACTACCATACCGAAAAAGAATCAAGATGATAAGAATGCTTCTAAACAAGTATCACAACTATCCAAACAAGCTAAAACTTTAGAAACATTAAATGATAACGCCCAAGCAGAAATTTTAAATTTAGACTTATCTTCATATCTATCTACACAAGAACCGGAGATTGAATCCAGAACCCAACAAAAACTTTGGCTTCAGAGAGAAAATGTTGCTACACTCAATGATTTTGAAGAAGGATCCAGTCAAACGCCATCCGACATTATTAACCAAACTACTCGTTTTCAATATGAACAATTATCGAGAGAATTTTTACATATTAGACGTCATACTAATCCAATGCTAGAGTCATTACAAAGAAATCACAAATCTCCAGAACAGAAGGAAAGCATAAAAAGTAAAAAGTTAGATGTTCCAGATGCTGGTAAAACGATTTCAAAATCAATTAGCAAATCAATAATAAAAAATTCAAGGCCAACAAATACTTCATCATTATCACAGAGCTTGGGGCTGTCACTAAACAATTCAGAGTTACCACCAGAAATATTCTCTGAGGATTTAGAAATTTATAATGATGCATTATCTTCATTATGGAATAAAAGTTGTATATCATTTAAAGATTCTAATCCACCCGTAAATATTCAAAATAACAGTTTTGCTCAAAATGGGCCAGCTTTATCTGCGAGATATGGTTACCAGCCTAGTAATGGTCTACAACAATTACCTCAAGCTTTTATAAGAGGTAATCACACAAGTTTTGGCAATTCAAACGTAACTAATGGATTGTTTAGCAATTACAATAACAATATTGGTGGTAATACTGGTTCTAATGATCACAACAACGATAATAATATTAATCATACTTTTGGTAACCAAACAAACCATTTTAATGGAATGAATCGTTCCTCCCAATACCAGCCAACTACCAGAGCACAACAGCAACAACAACAAGAACAACAAAGAAGATATCAATTACAGCAACAAAGACAACAAAATAACTAGTACCTTTACTTTGTTATCTTTTCTTTATCAATATGTAAACATGTTGTTTCTAAGAATCTTATTTCAATATGTATATTTATCTAGTGTCTGTACCTTTAATAAATTTTGATATAATTAAAAAAATTTCTATAAATTACAATAATTTATTATTATACATATTTCTTTTACTGTTTAACTATATAATATTTTTTCAGGAATTAGTATTCTCAGAATCTGCACTGCTTGGCACTTTAAACCTATTTAATTGCCCTTCATGATAAAGTCTAAATAACATATTTTCTAATTTACCGGATTCTTTCAACTTCAAGTATTCCTTATAAAGGGCTAATGCATTAACAGAATCTTCGATAGAATCGTGATTTCCTTTTTGTACTTCTCTATTTAATACATTATGAGCAAGAAATTTCAAACCTAACTTTCTCTTCTCTCTCTTCAAATAAAAACACATTCCAGTATCCCTAACTTGATCCGGAGGAACATAAATATTGATCATACGAAAATCACCTGTTAACCAATGACCAACAAATATACAACCAAGGTTAAGTAACAACCAGATTCTTCTATATGCAACCTGTAGATTGACAAGACTCCTTTTTGAAATACCAGGCGTTAAATCACCGGGAACAATACCTGAAAATGCTGTTTTATAATCATGAACATTTTCATTTGTAGCGATATAATCATCAATAAAACATTCACCTTCTTTTGGACCATCACCTCTTATAACAGATATTCTAGCAAGTGCCAATTTCGGAGGTCTAACCATATTTTTTGTACCATCACCATTAAATTCATATTCTGCGGGTAAAAGTTCAATAAATTCTGCATCTAACGCAACTAATGTTTGTGGCTTAATCTTTTCACTTGGGTCTAACAAATTGTATTCTATAATTTTATTCTCTCGGGAACCTTCAATAAAATTATCTTTATAAAGGATAGAGGTATCAAGATTATCCATATATATATTTGGTTTAAATCCATCACCAACACCAACTTCTTTATAAATGAATACCACAGGTTTTTTCCACCAATGTGTGATATCCAGAACTTCCTCTTCAGGTACTTCTCTGACTAAAAAGTCATTGAATAAATACCATTTACCAACATCACTTGGACCATTTCTAATTTTACTATATGTTACTAAATGACTTTCATTTTGTCTATTAGTAATTTGTGCTGTATAACCACAAAGTTCATATTTTCTTAAGTTAGAAGCAACACCACTAATGATATTAGTGGTTAAAACAGGTGTTCCTAATGGGGATTGTGCATAATAGAATTCAGGAACTAACCAACCGTTTAAATATCTAATTTCATTCATTTGTTGATTACTTAGATCTAGATTAATGATAACAACAGGTGATAAATTATTAATTATTAAAGAAGCATTAACAGGATGTTGATACCTACAGTTTTCACATACAATTTGCTGTTGAATATGTTTATTCATTGATGCTTCTAAATAATTCAAAATTGTGACACTAGTAGGTGTTAAAGGTGGTGGCGGTAAACAATTGATATCAATTGAATGATACATGGAAACACGTTTATGTGACAATGAACAAAAGTTTGAATAAACTGTAGTTTCTGTGTAAACACCACAAATTTCATTTAAATTATGAGGAGTTTCAGTATTATATAATTTACATTCATCTTTCCCTATTCTTTCCAATAAGAATCTATTAAAAGTTTGGTTCATTCTTCTTTGTTTATAATCATCTCTTGAAATATTGGTATCATTAGTTAAACCTAAGTTTTGAGCTTCTGGAATAGAGGAAAATACCACTTGAAAATTGGATGCAGCACAATGTCTACCTTCTGATTTATACATCATATCAAATAAGTATCCCAATTCCATTAATAAATTATATTCTTTAGTTGCATCTTTTGCCAATGATAATAAACAATGATTGAATATAGGCGGGACGTATCTATATAGTTGTAAAATTGGGTTAAGAAACGAATTTCCAGAATTAATTTCCAAACCAGAATATTTTGTCCTATTATAAAAATCAAAATCAAAATCATCAACACCAAACCTACTGTATAAAATTGAAAGTTGTCTATAAGCTTTTGGAACGTCTGAATTAATCGATTCCAAACTAAATATTTCGTTAATTGATTGATCTTTATTTTTTGAGTCGCTATTATTATTTGTATTTGATTTGTTATCATTGCTTTTATTGTTATCATTATTATTATTATTATTATTATTATTATTATTATTATTATTATTAATATCGTTACTTTCATATTCATCATCATTTCTTTCACTAATAAATCTTGGAATATTTATACCTTCTGAATTTTGGAGTGTTATGTTAAAATATTTTTGAGCGACATTTCGTGAGCCGAATTTTTCTTTATCATATCTAGCAATCAAAATACCATTAATTAATTTTGAATTTCTTAAAATTTCTGGGTCAATTTGTTCAGGTAATCCACCAACTTCAAATACTAAATCTGAGGGCCATGCAGATAATAAAACATCATGAAAAGGTGGTAATTTAATTAAATTAAATGGAGAATCTTGAGAAGTCAATCTATTTTTTAATGGAATAGTTTCAGTTACTTGAGTTGGATATGTTAAAGGCGCATTATATAATGCAAATTCCGATGTTGAATCAGAGGAATTTCTTGACCAAAGGTTTAGATTATGCATAGCATCAACAAATGCTAAGAATGAACCTGAACTAGCCAAATCAAATGCAGTTATATAAGTTGAAATATCTGCTTGATAAATATTTAATTTCGTTGGAGTTTTAACATCTAAAAAATTCATATGACCAATACTTGATGATATTAAAATAACATTTGGTAATATTGGATGATGGAAAACCTTTGAAGCTCCCGCAGGAAATGGAATTGGTGGTAAGGAAGTTAAAGTTTTTAAATCTAAAGAACTAACAAATGTATCAGGAATAAATTGACCCTTTTTAAGAGAAAATCCTGTAGTTAATATATTATTTTCTTTAACTGATATATGAGATAATCCTGATGAATGACATTTAAAAGATTCTAAAATTTTATTAGATTTTGGTTCTAAAATATCAATATAACCATCTGATCTACCTAAAATTATATATTTTAAATTTGTTTCCATAAATACAACTGTATGAGGATAATCAAATGAATTAGATATACAATGATTAATCATATCAATTTTAAATATTTTAGAACCGGTTGCATCTTTATCACCTGCTGCTAATAATTCAGTTTGAGTATTTGAAGTATAAGACATTGCATTTAAACCTTTTAAAGAATCTGATTTTAAATTAAATAATGTAACACCTTCTCTTGATCCTAAACGAATTGAATCAAAAGAAAGAGATAGTATACCTCTTTTATGATTTAATATTTTCAATACTGGTCCATTATGTGCTTTAATTGATGTATATAATTGTAATTTTGGTCCATTATACGAGGATAAAAATCCACGTGAATCACCTACCCATAATAAAGAATGAGAATCATCGAATTTAATGCATGAAACCAAAATTTGTGAATCAGATGGAGATAATGTATGATTTTTCGGGTATCTTACTGCTGGTGTTGTATTTAACTATATATAATAAAATATATATTGATACATGAATGATTTAATTATAAAGTTAGTAAATTTATTTGAGATAAATAGAGAATTATAATTTCGTAAATTTTAAACATACCAGTGTCCAATGATCCATGTTATAACTGAGCCTATATTCTGATTTATCAAACCAATTGAAATCAACTTTATTTATTGTATATTATACTATATGTTTTTTTAGATATCAGTTGAATAAAGTTTTACATTGATCTTAATAATAGAAATCCAGTATTTACTTACATACATCAACGACTTTTTTTATTGTTGTTAATTGTTAATTTAAATATATATAAAAATAACTTTTATCAATTTTTGCGTCGATAGTCCAAACTATTTTTTTTTTCAATTTTTTTTAAAATTTAGTATGCTCTGCCATTTGAGTGCTGTGCAAATAGCCCTTTCTCAAATTTCAAGTGAAGAAATTGTGAGATGAAATTTCTTATGAAGAAATAAAGTACATGATAAATCAATAGAGACATGAATAATAATTGTTAATTTGACATGGTTAGCAAGTTTCCTTCCCATTTTAAATATTTGCTTGAAACCTTTCTTTTATTGTTTTTCTATAGTCTTTAATACCACATTTACAACAGCTTATATTAAAGAAAAAAACTATGCTATTCAACAATTTCAGATTAGGACTCCAAAGAATAGGTCAAGCTGCACAAGTTGCAAAACAATGTGCTACACATGAACATGCACATTCAAATATTCATATTCAACCTTCTTTTATGGTTAATATGGCAAGATCCTATAAAATTAGAACATCTGTAAAGAAGTTCTGCTCTCATTGTTATATTGCTAGAAGAAAGGGCAGAGTTTATGTTCTTTGTAAGGCTAATCCAAAACATAAACAAAAACAAGCTTAGATTTATCTAAAATTATTTAGGACTTTCTTGGGGAATTTCATTTATCAATTAAAACTTTTATTTCTTGTTTATAGGTTAATAGAATTCATTCTATGTTAATAAAAAAAAAATCTTTTTTTTTTATTATTTGCACAAAAATTATGTATACTTATATTTAATCTCATTTAATTTCAATTTATGTTATTACAAAATTTAAGTTATTAATACTTATAAAAGAATAAAATAATATTATTTCTATATTCTAAATATGGACAATCCAGCTCCTCCAACAAGAGAAAGTTTTCCACCGTCGGAAAAATTTATAACTTCGGCACATCCAATATCCGCAACAGTAGTATATTTATCTTCAACTAATTCAAGATCAGTTTTAATATCCCACAATTTAATACTTTGATCAACAGCCCCAACAAGTATTGTTTGATTATCAACCTTTTTAATTGTAGTTATGGTTGATGATGCAGCAGATGGATTAAATGAATTAATATTAACTCTTAAACCAACTTCAACATCATCAATTATTTCACTGACAATTAATGCATTATCATCACCACCTGTAATTAAATTAACTTTATTAGTAGATTCTTGAATAATTTCTAATGCATTAATAGCGGATTGATGCATTTGTTGATTTATAATTAATTTTTTCAATTTTTCAAGTTCACTTTTATCAACATTTGTTATTTTTCTCAATTTAACTGTTCTACCATTATTTTCTGAAACAATTTTAAATAATTTATTAATATTATCATTAATATCATAAACTGCAATATGACCATTAGTTGAACCAATTAATATATATAATTTATTTTTAAGACATATAAATTTAACATGGAAAATACAGCATTTCATATAACTATCATTGATTATAACTGTAAATTGTTTGGTTGAATAATCATAATAAACAATTTTAATACCTGAATTGGAGTATACACATACAAGCAAAAATCCGATAACTTCGTTTTCCTCATTTAAAACTTCAATTGAATCAAAATCCATAATTCTTAAATCCGGATTTACTTCACTTGGTGGTAATGAACTATGTAATGACATACATTTTTTATTATCACATTCATTAATTTTCCAAATATAAAGTTCCTCTCTAGCAGATGATGACATTATATATTCATTATTAACTGCATGAATGGATTGTAATCCAGAAATATGTTCTCTATATGTCCAATGAAGTTCAAAACTTCCATTCTTTTTTAATGTACCAATTTTCAATGTTGTATCTTCTGAACCTGTTATAATTATTTTTTCATCTTGATTATTAACTGAATCAACTGCACATAAATCTCTAATTTCTCTACCATGCAATCCAGTTTCTAATAATTCAGCAGCATATGAAATACCCAATTTAACTATTTGAACTTCTGAAGATCTGGTATAAACAAATCTAAAATCTAATTTATTATTTTCAATCCAATATTTAAAATTCCACCGTCTATGTGGTCCACCACATATTTCACGCATAATTTCATATTGTTTAGTTTCATTCCAAAGAAAGAAACTATCCGACTTAAAACCATAAAGTAAAATATCTCCATTTGGAAGTTTTATAATACCATCCAAAAATCCTTTTTGAATTCTACTACTCTGCAAAAATTCATACTCTAGTTCTTCATTGATTTCCATTATATGATATGTACCATCTTTATTGGTTAAATATAATGAACACTTATTAGGATCATTCAATGGTAATAATGATGTTATAGTATCTCCTTTGAAAATATTCTTATATACAGCTAATGGTTCATTAATTTCATCAGATATTTTATAAATAAAAAGAGTTGCAAATCTACAACCAATTATTAGATAATTTCTTTCAGTATCATATTGAACAGAACTTATGATGATTTTATCACTTGGCTTTGCTAAAAAAGATATAGATTTAACTTCTAAAGATACAGGATCTAGTTCCTGATAAATTAATTTATCCTTTGGATTTGGTGATTCTGATAAGGTAAATAATTTGTTATAATATTCATGAATTAAAATATTACCCAATCTATTGAAATGTTCTGATAATGTGAATTCCTTTTTCATAATAACTTTGCAATCTTCGTTGAATTTCATTACAATAACGTCACATAATTTATTACCTAAAACTGCAATTGACTCTTTTTGGTATGATTTCAAAATACAAAATCTAGCAAATCTTGAATCTTCAAAAACTGGAATCCAGTTCTTATAATTTTGAAGAGCCATAATTTTACCTTCGGATGTAACTGCTAGCATCCCATAACCAATATCAACATATGTTTTAATCACTTCTCCTTTAACAAAATTATATTTGGTTTCTTTTATTATATCATCAAGTTCCCATTTATGACCCCAATATCCAGATCTTTCTGTAATCGCAAGATCTGTTACAAGGATTTTACCATCAGCACCTCCTGTGAATCCGATTTTATTCTCATCATTCACTGCAACACTCCAAACATGCCTTCCTGTATGACCCAGGACAATTCTTTCCTGTTTTAATTCATCTTTTCCGTCATCTTTAAAACTCCATACACGTGAAGTACAATCTTCACTGCAACTAAAAATATTAAAACCATCGCTAACAATATTGTAAACTGATAATCCCCAAATACGTGAACCATGACCCCAACCATTAGCTAATAAATCGCCAGTTTCCATATTCCAAACCTTGATTGATCTATCATCTGAACAACTAATAATATATTTACCATCTGGTGAAGAAATAACATTAAAAATTGAACCTTCATGTTTAGTAAGATTATGTTTAACTTCGCATGTCTCTAAATCCCATATTAATATACCATTCATAACAGTACCAGCTAAAACTGTAACTTTTCCAGTTTTTAAATTTTTATGTAATGTACCACAATACAATATTGATTTCCAATTACAATTTCTTGAATTTGATAAAAGAGGTAATTCCCTGGCCAATAAAATAGTATGGACAATGTTATGAGAATTTAAAATATGTAATGTATCTTTATTTTCAAACATACAATGAAATATCCAATCTCCAACACCTTGATGTGGTAAATCAAATGATAAGTCCTTTAATTCAGATAATGTAAATATACTAAGTGATCTGCCACCCCAGACAACAATCTTGACATTTGATTCATCTAAATCATTGTTTCGATCTTTGTTTAAGTTAATAAATTCAATACCATGAATTTTATTTCTTTTGAAGATTATTCTTTCGAATAATTTTTCACCGGTGACATAGTTGTAAATTTGAAATGAAGGTCCTTCTCCGCTGAATAATAATTTTTCATCGAAAACCTTTAGGGCACAAACCGGACCCATATGCTTGACCGGTTTCATTGTTTTTGTTTTGATGGTAGTTATCAGATCTTTCTTTTATAGAACGACAATAAAATCCAGTACTTAAAATATACATGAAAGAAAGAATTTCAAATTGAAAAAAAAATATTTTTTAAAAAAAAATGAAAATTTCTCAAAGTGAGAACAAAAATTTAAATAAAGAGTATGTTTCTTAGAAATCAAAATAATGCATAAGAAATATCATATAGGCCTGGTAACATTTTTTCCTATTTTTTTATTTATTTTGGATGACAGAAGAGTTGATACCAACAATAATGAACGGGAATCAGAGAAGAATACACGATTTTGACAATGAATTAGATAAAAGATTACCACAAAGGCGGACAATTGATTATTTTACACCAGTTGGAAAATACATGATAACCAAAAATGTACTCAATAGAAGACGTCGACGTGTCTTTCCAATAGGATCAATCAGACCAAATGCAACATATCTTACTGATTTACCACCAGCTTTAATATCATCACCAAGTGTAGTGGATATGACAACAACATTTGCACATATTTCAACAAATAAATCAAAACACGTTATACATGCAGTTAAATGGACACCAGATGCAAGGAGAGTTTTAGTATCATCATATAGTGGAGAGTTTACATTATGGAATGGACTCACTTTTGGTTTTGAATCAATTATGCAAGCTCATGATGTACCCATATTTTCATTAGAGTATTCGAAAAGTGGGAAATGGTTATTAAGTGGTGATCAAGCAGGTTGTATAAAATTTTGGCAACCAAATTTCAATAATGTTAATATTATACCAAAAGCACATGAAAATTGTATTGGGAATATTAAATTTTCTCCAAACGATTCCAAATTTGTTAGTTGTTCAGATGACCAAACTTTAAAAGTCTGGGATTTTACTACAGCTTCTGAGGAATGTACATTAAAAGGTCATCATTGGGATGTTAAAGATTGTGATTGGCATTCTTCATTAGGATTAATTGTTTCAGGATCAAAAGATAATATTGTGAAATTATGGGATCCAAGGGATGGTTCATGTGTTACAACATTACATGATTTTAAACATACAGTTAGTAAAACAATATTTCAAAAAGGTGGTAATGAAAGATTACTGGCAGCATGTTCAAGGGATCATTCAACACGTATTTTTGATTTAAGAATGTTAAGGGCAATATCTATTATTAAGAGTGAAAATGAAACGGATTTAACATCTTTAGCATGGCACCCAATTCATTCAACACTATTAACAATTGGAGGTTATGATGGTTCATTATCACATTATGATCTAGCAAAAACTGCAGATATTGAAACATTTAATAAAGCGAACCCAAAATCAGAATCAGAACTGAATGCAATTGATCAGCAAAAGGCAGAGAATGATCCTGAATATCTTTACAATGCATTAGTTAATCGTGGTGCACCGATAATTTCTAAACCTTCACATTCAATTCCATTTGCTCATGATAAAGCTGTTTATACAATGGAATATCATCCCTTAGGTCATATGTTATGTACTGCAGGTGCAGATAAGTCTATGAGATTTTGGTCCCGTGCCAGACCTGATGATGAAAATGGATTTAAAGATGTTTCGCATCTTGGTGTTGCTGCAATCAATCTAAATCATGAAGCTAAAACAGAGAGTAAAGAAGAGAATAATGTAATGCAAAAAGGGTTCAGTTTACCAGGATTTAGTACTATTCCAGGATTTAGTTAGTGCATTAGTAATGTGAATTAAATAATCAAGTTTTTTTTTATTATTTCTAGAAAATTGGATAATAAACTGTTTTATTTTTTATTCATGAAAATATATGATATATAAAGAAAGCGTAGTATATAATGATATATAAAAAAAAGCAAGTAATGTAAACCAAAAATATAGAGGGGAAAAGATTCCAAATTGTGGAAAGAGAAATAGAAAAGATATACCCATAAATAGTAATAATAGCAGTAATTACCATAAGAAAAATAACAGACATTTTCATTAATAATGTATTCTAGAGGAAGATAAAATTTTTGGCAGTTTATAATTGTCAATAATTATACTATTTGTACTTATTGAAGAAAAATGATTTTGAGGTGTTGAGCGTTTGCAAGCATCATTAACTTCCTCCGGTGATACAGGTTTTGAGAAAGTTGTTTTGATTGGATGGTAGTGTTGACCTGTATAAAATATATCAACATCAGTTAAATATTGTGAAGCATAATTTGTTCTATAATTAACTAAAAATTGATAAAGTAAATTTAATGCTATATTTTTAAAGATTAAATTGTGATGTCTGGTATTATCATGATGATTTAAACCACAATCATAATAAATTGAATCACCGACATTATCAATTCCAAAATATTTTACTTTCAAATCTTTAATTTCTTGAACTGTAACTTTCTCATAAGATAATTCATAATTTTTGATTCTTTCAAGGAAATCACCAATTGCAATTTCACGATCCATATGAATATAATCTTTATTTTTTGATTTTTGTTCAATATTATACCTTCTTAATGCTCTATTTGAACATTTAATCTCGAAAAGTAAAGGATTTATTTTAATATTTGAAGAATTTGAAGAATTTTTTATAAAATTAAAAATTGATTTTCTCCTATCTTTAGTAGTATTTGTTGCATCCAAAATACCTATATCATTTGAATCATTAATTAAATCATTTGTTAAATTTTTTAGAGCTTCTAAAGCATAAGAATTTCTTAAATTTTCAGAGGCTTTTAAATCATTAAAATTAAATCTATGTTTTAACTCACTTTCATATTTTCTTCTAATATTACCTGCATTATAAGATTTAACTCTAACTTTTGAATATAGTTGATTTTTAACATAATTTTGAAAATCTAAAATCATTGTTGATTTACCACAAGCTGGTAAACCAATTAAAACAAAGATCCATTTTTCTTTGTAATTCCATTTTGTTGCATTATTATAATCAAAATTTAAAAAGTCAGAGAGTTTTAATGAGTTACTATAGTTATTGTTATTGAAGCAACTACCGCATATATCAGATGATGTAATTTGCCTAGAGAGTTTATTTGAATTATTATCATTTAAATCATCAAAATCAATAGTTGAAGATGAATCATTTGAATAATTTGATTCATTATCTGAATTTGTACTAGTTAAATCAAAACTTACTTTTGCATGATGATTATGGATACTGTTATTATTTGAAAATTTTTTACTAGGTAATATATTTGAAAGATTTTTTTTATTAAAATTAATATCATTTGAAGTTTTATCATTAATATTTTCAGTTAATGATAGATCTAAATCTTTAATTTTAAGCAAATCACCACATTCATTATCAATTATATTTGGAGAATATTCTGTTGTTGCAGTATGATTTGATATCATAGATAGTAAAGAAGTTGAAGATTGAAAAGTTGATTTTAATGAAACATTAGTTGAATGTGATGATTTTTTTTGTAAACTAATACTACTATTTGTAGAATAACGAGCTGGCGAAGATATGACATTAGGATTTAAATGTAAAGAAATATTTCCCAACGAGGAACCATTTGAATGAGAACAGTTATTATTGCTACTATTACTACTATTATTATTAGTATAATAATTAGATATATTACTATCTATTGAATCATCTTTTTGATATTGTAATAAAGAATATGAAGAATGAGGTAAATCAATCCTATGTATTGGCATCAGTATATATTTTTTCCTTTAAGGATAAAAAACAAATAAGTGTAGAAAAATAAAGAAGTAAAAGAAGAAAAGAAAGAAAACATTTTCATAAATACATATACACATACATAAATATATATATATGTATATGATCAATCAATCAATTAGTTAGACATAGGATACATTTAATTTACAAAAAGAAATTTATGATTTATACTGTTTCGGAAAAACCTTCCCATCAAACACGTTTCTATTATTTTTTTTTTAGCTCCAAAACTTGAAAAATTAATAAAAACTTTATTATGTAATAATGTAATTTAATTTTTTCTTGATTTCCTAAATAATCAAGTACACAGCCTTTTACAATTACCTATTGAATTTTTTTTATTTTATGGAAAAAATAAATTCAGAGCATCATTTATATTAATTATTATTAAAACTCCACTTTAAAATAACTCCACACCGAAAATTTAAGTTGTAATTTATAATAATCAAAAAATCAGTTAATCCGATATTTATTAATATTTATTTTTTTTGGTCATTTTCGCGAATTGACAGAACGTTTTATTAAAAGGTCGACTCTGATCCGGACACACGGATTATCGGAGATTTTATGGTTCGGATTAATTCTTTTTAAGTTTGATTTCTACTCGCTATATATAAATATCTAAGACAAGAGAAAAAAGGAATACAGGTTATTTGTATATGTTTTATTTAAATACTTATCCATGTTGTAACATAATTAACTTATATAGTAATCAAATTATGGAAAATACTTTTATTAAGAAGCGCAGCTTTGGACAACAAAGTTGAAGGACTGAAAAGTTTTTATATGTTTTATTTTAGAATTTAGCAATAATTTACTTATTAAACCTAACTATTACTTTAGAATATTTATAGTAATATTACATGGAGCTGAAGCTTAAAGTCGAACCGGTGTCCCTAAGGGTAAGCCAACTCCCATTTCCTCTCCATAATGTTCTAGAATTCTAATTCTGATACTTCTCTTGAACAATATCGTTCTTCAGTCAATTAATTTTTGAATATCGTTCCAACAAGAGAACTCGTTCAAATTTTCTTCGGAATTTTGAAGCATAAATTTTTCATTTATTTTTCAGGTATTTTTTCATCCATCTTGGTAGTTTTACATTCAATTCCTTGGTTCCAATATATCCAACATATTCAAAGTCCACTTCATCGGATATCCGAATATTTATGTAAGGACTTCTTCGACCACATCCATAATGTGATTGGCCGTTTCCTTTTTCAAACCATTTATTTGATTTTTTAATATCCATATTTTACATTAATTATATGTTTGACAATTTGGTATAAGCAATCATTTCAAAAGATTTTCCCCTTTCGTTTCCCGTTTATTCAGCAGACAGAATCTTCTGCAATTCATACTTCATCTTCAATTCATACTCCACCTTCAATTCACGTGGAAAATCACGCTTACCAAAACAACGACTGTTCTTCTCCGTTACCCTCTTCTTGGTTTCCTTGGTTGCCTATATTCTTTAAGTCACACAAAGAAGCATATTCTCCGGAATTAGCTTCTTCTATGAAAGTCTTTGAATATTCTCACAATTATTCTTCACCTCTGCGGTTAAAAGAACTAATTTTCGACTATAATTCTAGTCCTAAAACACTAGCATATTAATATCCGTTTACATACACTGCATAAAAACCATTCATACTTAGCATTATAACCCAACAATTAAAAAAAGCATCATATATGACTGCTCAAGACCTCGGATAGTTCTTTGATTGATTTTGCCATCCTCTTGATCTTGTTTTTCTATTGAAGTGATTGCATTTTAGAGTGTTGATTTAAGTTCACTAAATTTAACTGAATTAATAAAATATGATGAGGTTTTTTGAGTAAAGAGATAAAATAAATTTGGTCTTGATCTGCATCTATTGAAGAAAGTAATTTGAAAGTTTTCAGATAAGGAGTTAAAAGTTGCTTCCTTGTTTGAAGAATCAACTACACCACATGATAAATAGCTGTGGTCGTGAGAATGTCATTTAAAACATGAAGAGTTGAGGGGACATGTTTTGAAAATGTGAGTTAGAACTCTGCAGTAGGTGCAGAACTTAATGTTTGATCGAATGCATTCTTTGTTGCTTTAAAGATAACAAAACTAGTTTTAGGTTTGTACAAGTCAAAGGATCTGCAATTAATGATACTATTGGTTTCAAGTGGACCAATTTCCATAAGAATTCAACAAATAATCGGAAACTGGTTTAAAATCAATCTTCCTCCTTACTTAAACAAGGATTTTTTCAAACTTTTCTCTGAACATTTGTTGAATTCTTATGGAGAAATCATTCATCAACAAGATGATCCACTTGAAACCGAAAATTAGTTTTGTCATCTTTAAAGTAACAAAGAATACTCTATTAATTTTAGGAAATGAATACTTATAATAATCAAAAATATGGGAATGACAAACTCAATCAGATTACAATTCGCTTAATTGAGAATTCATCTTATCACCCAATCCTTTCTATTAAAACATTTAGTTCTATTTTGAAAGCTGGTATGAATTGATTCAATTTAACATAATTTAATATAGCATTTTGTGTTAAACATTGTGGGAGGCTTTACGCTACTAACAACATTTGTATAGAAATAATTTTTTTACAGTGTGAAATATTATCTTATCTGTATAATTAGTAAATAATTAGTTAAGGCGTGAAATAAAATCATAAAATCATAAAATAACCGTGGCTGGCTGGCTGGCTATCTCCAATCCCTTTGCCCCCCCCATGCGTTTTTATTTTCTATTTTCTATTTTCTATTTGTGTGCAATCAGTTCAAATTGATATATGTTAATTTCCTTTCTTTAATAAATTATCTAATACTGCAAAACGACTATATCGGCGGGAAGGTTCTAAACAAAAAAAAAAAAAGAAGGAAGGAAGTACCACTATTTTCTCTTAAACTATTCTATTAAACAAACATTAATTCAATTTGTTATTGATACCAAACTGAAAAGATTAAAAAAAAATATACCTGTACAATAATTACATATTATAATAAATAAATAATCCTCAATTAAATTATAATAATGCCAACTATAAATTATAATAGAAACAATAAATATTCATCACTATTATTATCATCATCATCATCATCATCAACAAATGATTTTTCTTTTAAACTTCGAAAGCTAGTCACTGGAATTAATAATGAATTACAAAAAAGAGATTGGTATTCTGATGATGGTGGTAGTGATGCAGGTAGATATGCATTCTTTGCATTCTTTGTTGCTGCAATTATTGTATTCTTAATTATGATATGTTGCGTTAATGCAAAAAGAATAAGAGAAGGTAGAACTCCAATGATTTCATCTTATTTAACACCTCCATCTTATCATCAATCTCAAGTTGCTTATGAAGGTCAAACGGCAACTGATTTACCAACTTATACAGCTAATCCTGATGTTCATCAAGATGTTGGTTATTATGATAAAAATGGTAATTTTATACTAACTAAAACTGAAGTTGATGAAGGTTTAATAACTTTCCCTTCTTCTGATGATACTAATAATAATAACAATGATAATGGTAATATCACAACTACATCAAATCCATTTAATAATACTGAAATACCACAATCAGCTTATATAGAATCAAATATTAATGATCCCCAATTAAATGATATGATATATAAAAGACCTAATGGACCACCACCAACAAAAACTTATAATACTAATATCAATACAAATTTAAATGAAGGTTCATCAACTAAAGTTAATGATCCAGAATTACCGCCTTATCAACCACCAGAATCTCCAACAAAAAGTCATTACAAATCATAATGATTGTTGATAATTTTAAATTATATTAATAATAATTTTTATTTTTCTTTCATTTTAATTCTATACGTTTTTGCTTTGCTTTATTTAATATCTAATTAATAAATTTATTTTTAATTTTTTGAATCAATTCATATTCTATACTATTTTAATTAATTACTTTATTAGCATATTTAATTTAATTTTTAAATTCTCTTATACACTCATACACTTATATATTTATTTACGAATTTGTCATGATGGTTTATACGATATATGTAATACATTATTTTAAATAAGATTATATAATATTCAAATAAATTCCTTTATTTCACATCAGCAAACAGAATATATATATATATATATACTTACTAGATGAATAATATTTTTATAGACATATTATTTAATCCTAAATAATTTCACTTTTAAGTGTTATTCTGTTAAATTTAAAATAATTAAAATATAATCAATTGTATTATTTTATATATATTATAGTAAACTAAGATCATTGATCATTTTGTTTTTCTTGTAATTCATTTTTCTTTAAATTCAATAATGATAAGAATTTCAAAAGAAGATCTTGATTCAAACCCTAATACATATGGTACATGTTCATCAGATGCAATTTATATAGATGGAAGACTTATTTGTTCAAAATCGAATCAATCTTCAGGTGTTGATTATTACATTATGATTTTTTTATTATGTTCATGTGCTGCAGTAGTTTTAGTTGCATGCACTATTTTACTTATTTTAAAAGATAAAAGCAAATATAAAAAAATATTCAATAAAATCATTCAAAATCCTATCAAAAAATTATTTCATACTAATATTGATTCTGATAATGATAGAAACAATAATGAAAATACTAACAATAATAACACTAATAATAACTTTTTCTCATATAATAGAATACCAACCTATACATACAATCCAAATCCCATACAAGATTTTGGTTATTATGATTTATCAGGAAATCTCATCCCATTGATGGTACCTGATTTGACATATCAACAAGATAATAATACATCAAAACCTCCAGATTACTCTCAAATTATTGACCTCAACTCATTAAATTCTTCAAGTAGATAATATGTATCTAATACATTTCTTTTATTTTTATTTTTGATTTTGATTTTGATTTTGATTTTGATTTTGATTTTGATTTTGATTTTGATTTTGGTTTTGATTTTGAATATCTAACTCTAAATATATAAATATGGCTAATTTCTATCATGTATAAATAAATATAATAATAATCGTTAAAGCACAGAATTTGTCAACAGAAAATGGAAAATGACGTAATCAGTTTTTTATCAAAGCTGACGTAATCACTCAGCCAATTTATTTCACTTTTCTTTTTTCACTTTTCTTTTTTCTATTTTCACTTTTCTATTTTCTATATTGTTTTTGTTTTTGTTTTTTTGTTTTTGTTTTGCCTTTTCGTTTCTTTTGTCTTTACTTCAGAACTGATTCAACATACTGAATATCAAAAAAAAAAAAAAATATCATAATGTCATCTACCCTTACGCCACCAGTAAAGCAAAACCTGTCATTGAAAAATCATGAAATACAAAAGAAGAGTATTTTCAAACCATTATTGACAAATCCATATACGAATAAAAATGTATGGCCAAGAATATCACCAGAAGTTCAGTCTGACTTATTAAATGCATTAGAAACCAATATTCTCCCAACTATAAAACAATGGAATTTATTTACCAAGGAGGAAAAGGAAAAATTCCCTGATTTGAAAAATGATTATAATAATGTACTTACAGGTTTCAACTCTATAATGAAGCAATTAGAGGATCAAATTCAATTAAATTTGAAATCAAATTTAAAAAATAACAAAAGAACTGACTCAAATGAAATTACCATGCTTTTTGTATGTAAAAGTGACATTTCTTGTAATTTATTATTTAAACATATCCCAACATTATGTCAATTGGCCAATGTCAAATTAATTACACTCCCTAAAGGTTCCTCAAAAAGACTTTCGAAAGCCTTAGGAATTGAAAGGAAAGTTCAATTTTTAGCTTTAAAAAGAAAAATTTCAGAAAAAGATAAATTTCTAACTTCAACAATTAATTCAACTGTTGATAATATCAAAATAGGATTTTTAGAAAATTACCAACGTCAATCTCTTAATATGAATGTAAAATTCGTATTGACTCAAATGCCTATAAAAAGTAAAAAGAAAACTAAATGAACTATAGAATCAGTTAAAAAAAAATTAATTTTTTAATATTTTTCACAATTTCTATTTTAAATTGAATATCTGCTTTTGTTTCATTATTTCAAAAAAAAAAAAATAAAAAAAAAATTGCATATTGAGAATATTATTATAAATACTTGTCAGAGTTATAACAACTACTATCAAAATCAATTACCTTGTTTTTGATTAACATTCATTTATCCTTACATAGAGCAAATTTCAAATTTATTCTTTTAACCTTTTTTTTCGATAATTTCATTTGAATTGGCTTTATATTGTAACAAAGATTATACCTTATCGATCATAATTCACTGAGGAAATTGAATACTAATTGAAATTGGAAACAAAAGATGAAAACTATAACTTTTATATGCTAGTTGCTTAAATTGTTCTATTAAACTTAGAATTGTGCCATCATTGAATTTTGTGCTCATATTGATTTTAACGATTTATTCAAAAATAATACATTACATGTGAAACTTTACAGTTTATTCACATAATCAGATAAACTTATGTCAAAAGAATTCGATCAAAATGACATTTCGATGGCCTCCTTATGATGTTACCCCCAGATGATGAAACTTTATCTTTATGTTCAACGGTCAAACTTTTTATACTAATGTTGTAGTTATAATTAATTGTAAGATCTACAAAAACTTAATTTGAAATTAAATCTAAAATTATGTCTATAATGTG
This sequence comes from Pichia deserticola, assembly GCA_030570135.1. Lineage (NCBI taxonomy): Eukaryota > Fungi > Ascomycota > Pichiomycetes > Pichiales > Pichiaceae > Pichia > Pichia deserticola. The sequence continues at coordinate 14,876 of JAJLVB010000072.1, read as the reverse complement.
GCAAAATTCTTTGGTTTTATAATCATTTTGAGAAACCACAGCACATATTGTACTTTCTGATTTATTTTTCAACATTATTTTTATATTAAAGTATCTACAAAATTTATTAAATAATATAGTCAATTTATTAATGAAAACAAAAATAAAGAAAAAAAATATAAAATAAAACTAATTAAATTAAACAATAAATATAACTAAAACAAAACTACTTAATTTACCTAAGTTTTCTTGCAGCATTGAAGATAGTCCCTGCATGCCAACTACGTGGTCTTGGTGAATACTTAACTGAAGCTGAACGTCTAAGTGGAATATCTTCTACTTTAGCTTGTGTATTTGATGTATTTTTTAAAACCGCTGATTTTTCCATGGTAATCGAAATAGGTAACTTTATATTAACAGTAGTATTCATTCTTCTATTACCATTATATCTAGATTTTGGATTTGCATATTTTACTTTTGATAAACTATTTTTCATATAGCATTTGACTAAATCATTAGAAGTTTTGAAATCTTCATGATCTTCCAAAAATTTTAACCAATGGTGAAGTTCAGCAAATTTTTCCTTCATTTCATTTGTAGCTTGTGTGTTAATACCAGCAATCTTACAAAGATGAAGTAAATGTATCATGACTGAATTGGAACTTGTTTTATCTAATTTGTTTTCAATATCAGTCAAATAGTTCAAAATAGGTAGTAATTTTGATTTGGTTTTTTTACTAAGAGAATCTTTATATTTAATGAGGAAATCATAGACACTGTTGTTTTCAGAGGATACCAATTTACAAAACTGTTTTAGAAATGTATCATCAAAACCTGGAATCATTGACATAAATTGTAGTAAGGTAAAATCAGTTTTTTTGTTATTCAATACCCCCATCAATACTTTAACGAGTTCCTCAACATTTGTACAATGTATTTTATTATTCAAAATTTGATTAATTAACTCAATTGCATTTTCATTCTTAACAGTAGATTTTGAATTAGTTTTGATAGTTGAATTATACTGAATTTCATCATTAACCTTAACACTAACATTATTTTCTAACTTCATCTCATAATAATCCAGAGGTTTATATCTTTTGGCAATATTACACCAATTTTTCTCAAACAATTTTGGCTTTGCTTTTGCTAAATTATCAGCCATAATAGTAAGATGTTTACCAGTTCCAATTTTTTCAAGAAATTCTTCTTCACCTTGCAATAGGTTGTGAAAATTTGACACAAATATATATTTATATTTATCTAGTTGATTAATTAAATTGGAAAGATCTTTGGCTTCTTCAATAAGTTGACTATAAGTTACATAAAATTCATTTCCAACAATTGTTTTCAATTGCAATGCTTCCTCTCTTTTCAAACCAAATCTAACAAGTAATTCATCTGATTTCATTGTTTTAAGTGTATTTGGAGTGACGGCACCAATAGTACAAATTGATTCTTTTAATTTATCATATGAAATTTGAAGTGATTTATTAGTTTTAACCAATAACTCATTAATCCTTTTAACTTGATACTCATCTAAAATTTTCCAAGTCTTAAACTTATTTTTAAGTAATTTTTCAATTAAACTTTGAAAAGTGAATTTATCAATTATTTGTTTCTTTTTTAATTGCCTACTCAAAGCTAAATCGATTTTATCCAATGATTCTTTTGAGGTACTTAAAATTAAAATTTCACTAGCTTTAATTGAAGTGGTTTTGCATTCAATATTATATTGAATTCTATTGCAAAAATATTCAAATTTGTCAGTTTCAGAATGAACCCTTAGCTTTAAAAGTGTATCTGGTTCAACCTTCCATTTAGAAAAATGATATTTATCAATTTCAAATGCGGTAGAGTCTGTAGCTTTAGCCATATTTCTCTTGTTTTTAATTTAAGGATATATATTACTTCTAACTGTAATATGAATTAAAACTGAAAATACTAAATAAGAATAACAGGAAAAAAGCATCGTTTTATATTGCCTACAAAGCCATAATCATTTTATAGTATTTTATAGAGTTTTAAGTCAAGTATATAATAAACATTTTATAATCAACAAATTGTTTAAACATGTCAGAAATCACTTTATTTTAAACATGATTCTTTGATCTGTCACGAAAATACTTCCTAATTTAGAAAGCAAATTCCACGCAAAAAAAATCACTTATTTTTATAAAAACAAATACAAAATTTTAGAAAGAGAAGATCCATCAACTTTTAATTCATAAGCCAGAAAATAATTTCACGAGGAATGAAGGAGATTCTAATTTTGTGTTAACTAATCTAATTTGGATGGATACCAAGTTTTGACCAATCACAACTTAATCTATCAGGAAAGTATACATAGAATATGTTTATTAAAGCTTAAAAATATTCATTTTCATTTGTTAATTGAACATTAAATTATCGTAATCTTTACAATAGTTGTGAATAAGCATAGCATATAATCTATATTTATTTAACAAAATTTATCTCAATGTTGACATTAAGGCTCTGTACATAATTATATATTCGAAATATTTTAAAATGAACATATTATTTTTAAAATGTTGATAAAAGACTACATATATATATCTGATATTGGAGTTAATGTTATAAGATATTCTGCTCAATTATTTATGTTAAATATGTACTATTTAATTCAGATTATATCTTAATTTTTTCTAATTAGTAAAGAGTTATAGTTTATAATATTTTGGAATATAGAAAACTTAAAATTCTGATAACACAAAATGTGAAAATGTAGCAATATTTTCAACTTGCTAAAATCTTGACTGTAATGTTCATGTAACTGTTAAGGGGAATAAATAATAATTTCCAAAAGATAAAAAATAAGATTTAGCATACATATTTTTTACACTGGATCGTAATAAAATTTCAACAAATTTTAGAAATTTCAGATTATAATTTCTTAGTTATGTTTTTGACATTATTAATTAATCCATTAATTAGTTTAGTATTCTTCCTTTTGCTAATGTTTTCTATTAAATGTTGTAAATTCTGTTTATCATTCGTAATACCTATTGGTTTGCTATATACAGGTAATTTTTTAAGATCATTAGGTATTGCAATATTTTTCAATTTTGGGATATAGTCTAACATTGTATTTTCATAATAAATTTTAAAACGATTGCCAAATAAATCTATAGGATTATTAGTGTCTATATTTATTAAGTTACAAGATATTGATTTGTTAAAATATAATAAGTTTTTAGCCCTTGTAGCTGCAACATAATTTGTTCTTGAATTAATTGATAAGGGAATAATACTATCTTCACAAGGTAAAGTCGATAAAACAAATACTATTTCCCATTCCAGACCCTTTGAATTATGAATAGTCATGGCTTGAACACAATTATTTGGATCTTCTAGTCCATGAGTCATTAAATCATCATGATTTTGTTCTAAAAATTCTGATTGATAATTAGATAAAACATAACTTAGTAAATTAATATTTGAATTTTCTGATTTGACTTTTTTCAGAAATTTATAAAGTTCTTTTAAGAATGTATCAAATTGAATATTTGATTCAGTTGATTTTAATTGTTTTGGAAAATTAAATTTATTAGAAATTTCAATTAATGCCATTACAATTGAACTTGGATCTGATTTATCAACGGAATTAGTTAATTCATTTAAATTTTTAAATATATCTTTATTTATTATTTTATATTTTTTCGATTCTAATATATAATCAAATATTGATAAATAAGATTTTTCTGCTTCTTGTTTAATCTTCATTGTTAATTTAGGACCCATTCCATCTAAAAGACTTATTGCAACTAACATTGCAGGATCATCATTTGGATCATCTAAAATTTTTAAAAAAGTTATTAAAGTTGCAATTTTAGTTTCTAAAAATTTTGAATTACTTTGAATTCTTTTAATTTTAATATTTGAATTTTTTCTTTTAAAAAAATAAACAAAATCATCTAATGTATTATTTCTATATGATAAAACTGCAAAATTTTTTGGTTTTAAATTACCATTTGAATTTTCTATTAAATATTTAATTTCATTATAAATAAATTCAAATTCTTCAATTGGAGATGAAAATTGTTGACGAATTACATGAATTGGATTTTCATTAACAAATTTATTTATTAAAGAATAATTTGAACCTAATAAATTCAAAGAAAATTTATGAATATCATTTGAGAATCTAAAAGTTTCATCTAAAACTATATCTTTTAAATCATAATTATTTTCTTTATAATAATTTAAAATTTTATTAATATTTAAATCAGGAGTTGCACCATTAAAAACATATAAAGATTGATCTATATCACCGGCAATTGTTAATTGTTTATTTTTAGATAAAACCAATATAAAATCCAATAAAATTGCTGAAATATCTTGAAATTCATCAACTATAATTTCTTTAAAATTTGATATAAAAGATGGTATATTTTCATTTTTATTAAAATTTAAAAATTGTGTTGCTTCATAAACCATTTTATCATAAATTGAATTTAAACCTAATGAATCTATACCATGAAATTCATAATTTAAATATTGTTTATAAATTTCAGGATCTTTAATTTTATATTTAAGAATTTCAGAATGTTTTAAATTTGAAATTAAATCATTTTTAGTCTTTAAATTATTTAAAAATGATTTATGGAATGATAATTCTTTTAATATTGAATTTAAAATTTTTGAATCTATTGTCTTTTTATCACGTAAAATTTCCCAATAAGATGAATTATTTTTAACAATTTTATTTGCAAATGAATGTAAAGTTGATATATAAATTGAATTAGCTAAAGGTTTACCAATAATTGAAATTAAATTATTTTTAAAATCTGTAACAGATTGATTTGTTAAACTAAAAACTATAATTTCAGATGGATCAACTCCTTTACTTAATAAATATAAAATCCTATTACATAATGTTGTAGTTTTACCAGTTCCAGGACCTGATATAATATTAATCAAAGAATTAGGAATTGAATTTGCTGTAATTACACGTTTTTGAGCATCTGTGAATGAAATTTCAATATCTAAGAAATTTTCATTTTGAGTAGATGAATCTAATATGATCTCTTTATTATTTGAAAAATTTGAACACTTAACATCTTTATCATCTTTATCATCTAGAGATGAGACAAATATACCTTTCATTCTCTTGTTTGATTAAACTTTTAATAAACATATTAGAAATTGCAAACAAACAAAAAAAAAAAAAAAGAAAGCAAATAAAAAGAGAAGATTAATGAAAACGGGGGATCAAATCAACACGTTTTAAAACATGTAAACTTCCCAAAACGGCAATTGCCCTCGTCACCAAAATAAACAAAAAAATTAATGAGCCACCATCGACGCGTCGCCAGCGTTTATTTCCCCATCCCTTTCTGCTTCTCCACCCGCTTTAATTTAATTTAATTTATTTATAAGGAGATTTGGAAATTCAAAATAAGCGAAATCATATTGCAGAACATTCACTAATTTACAATGTGTTTTAACACAACATTAAATGTCACTCTAAATAAGTTTGTTAATTTGAAGAAGTGAGAAAACATGTTTGACAAGATTAATGAATGTTATTTATCATATATATATATATATATATCATTTCATTATCAAATTATTGTTGAACTAACTAATAGTAGTAGTAGTAGATTCATTAAAGGTACTACTAAAAAACAATTCAAAAATTTTAAATTTTATTGTTTTGTTAACACACTCACATAAATATACAATCGTTTAAATTTAGTGTGAATAATTTATTATAAATATAATTAATTAATTAAATATATATATATATATATATATATATTATTCATTTAATAATAGTTAAATAATAGTTAAATAATCTTTTTATCTAATCATTCATATTTCTCTATTTCAATACTATAATATATCATTATGTCAGGTACATCATCTCAATTCCAACAATTGGAAAAATTAGGTGAAGGTACCTATGCAACTGTTTATAAAGGTAAAAATAGAACATTAGGAACTTATGTTGCATTAAAAGAAATTAATTTAGATAGTGAAGAAGGTACACCATCAACTGCAATAAGAGAAATTTCACTTATGAAAGAATTAAAACATGAAAATATTGTTACATTATATGATGTTATTCATACTGAAAATAAATTAACTTTAGTTTTTGAATATATGGATAATGATTTAAAAAGGTATATGGATATACATGGTATAAATTCAACTGGTGCTTTAGATCCACGTACTGTAAAATCTTTTATGTATCAATTATTAAGAGGTATTTTATTTTGTCATGATAATAGAGTTTTACATAGAGATTTAAAACCACAAAATTTATTAATTAGTAGTAAAGGTATTTTAAAATTAGGTGATTTTGGTTTAGCAAGAGCTTTTGGTATACCTGTTAATACATTCTCAAATGAAGTTGTTACTTTATGGTATAGATCACCAGATGTTTTATTAGGATCGAGAAATTATTCAACTTCAATTGATATGTGGTCAGCTGGTTGTATATTAGCTGAAATGTTTACAGGTAAACCTTTATTTTCAGGTTCTTCAAATGATGATCAATTATTAAAAATTTTTAGAATAATGGGTACACCAAATGAACGTACGTGGCCAGGTGTTTCATCTTATCCAAATTATAAATCAAATTTTGCATTATTTATACCGCAAGATTTACGTATTTTAATACAAAATATTGATAATCAAGCTTTAGATTTATTACAAGGTTTATTACAAATGAGACCTGATACGCGATTGAGTGCAAGACAAGCACTTAATCATCCTTGGTTTGATGAATACAATAATCCACAAAAAATTTATAATCAACCTTCAACTCATATTCAACAAAATAATGATATAAATATTAATAATCAAAATAACAATCAAATGGCTCAACATGGTTATAATTATCAATAAATTAATCAAACAAACTAAGTAAATATGAAAAAATTGACGGAGATATTAATGGTAGTAACTTAAAAATTTAACTTAATAAGATGGAACTCCAAATAAAAAACAAATCTTAAGTGAAAAAAGTAAAAAGAAAAAAAAAAGAAAAAATCAAAGACATCAAATTGGTATGGGGTGAAAGCTAAACCTTTTATATTTACATCTAGATCTATATATATTTACGTATAATAATATATATATATATATCTATAAATTTTAATTATATAATTAAAATTTTGTACAAAACTAACTATTATATTCTAATATTGAATTTGAAATATTAAACCTTTTTTCAACTTTATTAAAATGCAAGTGAATTTAAAATATACGTTGAAGGTGATGTATCTTTTTGATTAATTAACTCTTCAATCAACTCTATCTCTCGTTTATTTTTTAATGTCATCCAAAAATTACTATTATCTTTAAGATGATTACCATAAAATAATGGACACAAAAATTCTTCAATTTCTTCATTTGCACTATGTTTCAATAAAATATAAAAAAATGGATTACTAAATGTAATTGATTCCCATATTTTATTATCATCTTCAAGAATTTCATTTGAATTATTTTGATTTTCTAATATTTGTTGCTTACTTTCAAATATCGCATAAAATTTTAATAAATTAATAGGTAATATAGATTCTAATGAATCAACAATTTTATCATGCTCAATACCAATTACTAATGAAACAAGAAAATAAAATAAATCTTCAATATTATTAGAAAATCTTGTTTTACATATCATTAAATCAATTATAATTCTTAACTTATCCACATAAGCTCCATTTTTAATATAATCAATATTACTTGGATTACTTTCATCCAAATAAGGAATTTTAATAGTATATTCATTCCAAAATTCCTTAAATTTTTCCTTATCAATTTTTTTCACATTTGAATCTTTATCTAATTCACTTAATTCCAAATTATATTTCTCCTCTAAATCAAGCCATGCGGAAGGTGGCATAACATGATCGATATTTAATGATTGATATATTTGATATGTCATATATGGTGTTTCAAATGCATGTGATGATATAACAGTTAAATAATCTGGGTCTTTATATCTTGTTAATGAAAAATTCCCATAAACATCTTCTTTAAAATCATTAATTTTAAACTTTGAATTATTTTCATTATCTGATAATTTTAATGTAAGTGAATTTAAATGATGATTTTCATCTGTCATATTATTTGGTTGTGAATTAAATTTTAATTTATATCTGTGAACATATTTTGATATTATAAATTCATAAGATATAAATACCATATGTTGTAAAATGAATTTATTAAAAAATTTACAACTTAATGAAATATTTGAAATGTTATTGGAAAGTGATAAAATTTTAACAAGAATTTCATCAGGTAAATCAATAATTTTAATCGTTTTACCCTTAAACATCCCACTTAAAATATTATTTTGAACATCTTCTTCACTTTTATAAAACACTTTACAATTTTCATTATTTATTGCATAAAATTCCGGCTTTTTAAGATCAACTGTAAGTTCATTATTTAAAAATTTATTGAGTAAAATACATCCACCATCAATTAAATTAAGTTGTTTATCCAAAGATGCCACTAACGATGAACTATCTATTTTAGTTTGAATATTTTCTAATATCATTCGACCTTGTATATTGATAATTATTTTCAATAGTTCAATAGCTTGAATTTTTGATAATGGAAATTCAGTTTTAACATTTAATAAATTTTCTAATTCATGTAGTATTAGTATATATTTTTCAATTTTTGATCTTAATAAAGATAATCCATTTTTAAACTTCTTATCCCCCCTTCTCATATCATCTTTGATTTCTGTATAAAGACGTCGTACGTCACTGAGTTCTCTCAAGTAAAGATTATTGGGATATCTTCTTATAAAATCACGGCTTTCATTAGCATGTATATTGTTATTATAAAATTTATTGTTTCTACCCTTTCGTTTTTTATCAAAAACATAATGGATACCCGGCGTTATAAATCCCATATAAAGTGGTTTTGATTGTAGTTAATTTTTTATGTAAATAATATGATTTTTACTTTAAAAAAACGAAAAAAGTAGAAAAATAATTAAATCATTATCTGTTTGTTCTGAAAAGAATAAATAAATAAAAAAAAAATATTTTATTTTCAGATCTATAAAGACAATTTTCTGTAAAAGGAAATATTCCATTTCTCAACATGATTTTGTGGTGAGGGTGCCCAATTAGGAAGGTTATTCTTATTTTAGTGTTCTGCCAAAACGACATGATTTACAGAACACCTTTTTTTTTTCTTTTGGTTCCTGCTATAAAAAGGATCAAAAATGTCTTCTTTTTTGTCAACCAAAACTTTGCTTAAAAACCATCTTTTATTTTCTTTTTTTTTCTTTTCTTCGAAAAATTGAAAAAACATTCGGAATGTTGTTCAAACTAAGAGAATGGGATCGAGTTGTTTGTTGTTTTAATTCGAATAATTTAATTTTTGAAAAACCAATATATCCACATTTGATTTCTTATAGCAATATAGATACACTAAGTATGGAAAATCTTGCAAAGTTTCTTGAACTTTGTGACTTAAGCGGGACCAGAAAAGACACCAACAAACAAGAATACTGGGAAACGATTAAAACAGAAATTAATGAATCTCATAATCTCGAATTTTGGGAGAAATTAGCAGGTAAAAAATTTGTTAAATTAATAGTAAACAACTATATTAAGAAAAATAATTTAATAATATGTAACGAATATCCAATATGGAGGAAACCAATTATTCTAAGAGTTCCAGCAGAGACATTTCGTTGGAAATATAACAAGGTTTTCCGTTGTCTCGAATGTATTAATCTCCAAACTTTAATTGAATTGTCAAAGAAATGTGATATTCTTGTATGTGGAAATAATGTTCATTCTCAATATGTTATTTTAAGACAAGTAAACAAAAGACCAATTTTACCAGTTGAAGAAAACAACTGGGATTTAAAATCACAAATATTAGGTGAACCAAGTCCATCATTTTTAAAAAGATATCCAAATTATCAAAATTTAGATTTTGGTATTAAAAAAGCATACATAAGTAAATATAATACCCCCAAAAAACCATTGAACATGTTTGTAATGAATAATTGTAAAAAGAAATCTTTTGAGGAACACTTGATGTTTGATCAGTACAGACATAATGGAATTTGTAGTAATCTTAGTTAAAAGATTTTATATAAGTTATGAAATGTATAGGCATATATATATTAATCAATGAAATAAAAGAAATAAAAATTTATTATTGACATAATAACAAAAATATATGTAGAAATTAATCTAATAATAATAATAATAATAATAATAATAATAATAATAATAATAATAATAATAATAATAATAATAATAAAGGGGATATAATTGCTCTCTTTAGCTTCACATTCTGTTTTTTTTTTTTTTTTTTTTTTTTTGATATTATTTTTTGACATTCTGTTGACTCTTCTTTTTAGTTGGTGTTCTGTCATAAAATTAGTATAAATAGATACCAGAAACCAACTTTAAGAAAATGTTTGAAAGTATGATTTACCTTTCTTTTTGTAAACACATAATAATCCAAAACTAAATACCCTTAAAAGCAACAAAATAAAATAATGACCAAAGCAGATACTAATCTCTCTACTGTAAAACCTTGTTGCTTTGCATCATATCAAGACTATGAAAGTTCTTGCTTAAACGAAAACAAAGATTACAATATTTATAATAAATTATGTATTGAGGAAAATTTGCAAATTAAGAAACCAAATTTCAATAACATAAAATCCTTTAGTTTAGACAAAAAGTTTCTTCCAATCACTACCATCAAATTAAATGAGCCTAGTTTTACACAAGATTTTAAATTAGCATTAAATAAGAAAAATAAAATAAAATCAAAAAAAGTGAAAGGTTATTGTAATGTTGCTAAATTAAAAATTGCTATTAGTGAAGGTAAATATAATAGGAATATCAAATATAAAAAAAAGTTATCAAAATCTGAGCAAATTAATAAATCAAACCATTCACTTTTATACAATTTACCAAAGAGTTCACCAATATCAGTAAATGATACACTTTATTGGTCAAAAATAACTGAAACTTCTTTTTTTAAAGAAAACCAAAATCAAGCAAAATCAATTTATAAACTTTATAATTGTTATGAAAACAAAACATTTTCAAATTTATTGAATTTTGTTTATACTGTAAAACCTAATAACATTTCAATAGATAAAATTAAAAATTTTAATCTTTCAACAAAGTGGGAATACTGCCAAAACACAAAACAAAATACCTGTAAATTACCATTAAGATGGTCAGGAAATAAGAGTGTAAATTATTTTGAGCCATTAGTAATTAGATATCATAAAGATATGAGTGGTAGAAAAGTTGGAATTGAAGGTTTATGTCCATATTGCAAACCATTTGAATATCATAAACAAAATGGATTCAATGAATATTTTTTCAATATTAGAGATTTATCTTACGAAGCTCATTTGTCAAGAAATCATGGAGTTTATAACACAGGTGAAGAAATGTCACCACCAATGTTTGTTTGCATGGATTGCAAAAGAATAAAAAAACTTGAAAATAATGCCCTTTCATATGAAGAATTTATATATGAATATTACAGGCATTGCGTTCACCATCATTATAGAAGAGATTTAAACAATTCAAATAAAGAACAATATTACACTTTTAAAAAATAAAAATACTCTGTTTATAATAAATATATATATGATAAGAATGATATATAGTTTTGTGTATGAATAATATATAATTAAATACTAATAATTTATAATTTACAATTTTGCGGATCTGAATAATCAATCATAACACCTGATGTACCTATAATTTCATTTAAACGTTTTTCTATTGATCCATCAAGATCATCCTCTAAATTAATTAAAACATGAATATGTGGAATTGATTTAATACTTTGAATCTTTGCATAATTTTTCCACCAAATTATATTATCTCTTTTAATACCTAATTTTTTGACAAATGTTAAATTTATATATTTTTCAATTATTTTTTTCATATTATCATCAATATCACCTATTTCAGAATTTGGATCTGGTTCCATTGGGAATTTAACCCAAACTAATAAATGTAATGTGTGTTCTTTAATATAGTATGGAAATTTATTTATAGATATAAAAGTATCATCAGAATCAGCAAATGGTCTTGGATCTTTATATTTAATTCTACTAATAGCCTCTGATGAAGGTAGATGAATATCTGTATCTTTTGGTAACCAATGCAATGTATTAATAAAAAGGTTTGTAGTCATACTTATATTTTTTTCTTTCATCATCTTTTTGAAATCATCATATGATTTTAATTGTGTTTGAGATCTTCCTAATTTCTCTAAATCATAATCATTAACCAGTTGCTTAATATCATTCCATTCTAAAGGTTTTTCTAATAACATTTTTTTTTAACTCTTTCTCCTTTTTTTGTAAAAAAAAATAATGTCTTTTAAAGACCAATCTGAAATTCATTCAAAATAAGTAGATCTAAAAAATGAAAAATGAAAAATAAAAAAAAAAAAAATTATAAAAAATAGATAATTAAATAAATAATAATGATATACAATAAGTACAATTTATTTGTAATACCTTTTATACAAGTAGATTACAAAAGGCAAAAAGTGTTATCAAAGGAAATTGCAACATACAAAAAAAACTGCAACCCATTTAATTTTATATATAAAAAAATTATGCTACATCAGTTGCCATATTTGAAATTGCTGTAGTCTCACGTTCGAGTCCGTGAATGACACTTTCCCTAAACAAAGAAACTGCTTTACTAACAGAAAGTTCATTAGGACCTTCAACTAAAATATGTAACTTAGCATCTCCACCAGGTTTAGGTTCTTGTCCCTGTGGGTAATATCTACCTCTAGATGTAATAGAAGTACCAGTCAATTCGATAATACGTAGAATATTTTCATGCGATGTAACAATCCTTCTTGTAATTTGAGGTAAATCATTAATATTAAGTTTAGCATTGAATGCAGTTGAATCAAATTTAACATCTGTGGAATATTCAACTTTAAAATTTTTCAAAACATCAAGATCAAATCCATTATTATCAATATTACTATTAATATTATCATTTGAATTATTATTGATATTTTTATTTTTATCAGTATTATTTTCATTATCATTAATTTCATCTTTTAAATAAATTTGCTTTTCAATTTTCTCATTTTTATCTCTAATTGCTTGAAGTTTTTCAAGACCTTTACCACCAAATCCGGATCCAAATTTAATATCACCTTGTTTAATTTTATCTTGAAATTTATTTGACATATCCTCTAATTCTTTTGGTATTTCTAATTTTGATGTCTTTAAAATACGTACTAAATCATAAGCTGCTTTCTCCTCATTTAATGTTAATATAGTATAAGATTCACCATTTTTACCACCTCTACCAGTTCTACCAACTCTATGAATATAATCTTCAATGTGAGATGGTGCATCATAATTTATAACTAAATTTAAATTATCAACATCTAAACCTCTTGAAGCAACTGATGTTGCAACAATTATATCAATTATACCATTTTTAAAATCTTTAATTGTACCACCTCTTTCAGTTTGATCTTTACCACCATGTAATGACATAACTGCATATCCTCTACTTAATAATCTTTTAACCATTTGATCACAACTATCTTGCCTTTCCATAAATACTAATATTTTACCAAAATTTTCATTATACTTCAATCCTAATATTTGTAATAATTTATTAAATTTTAATTCATTATTTTCAACAATTTCAAAATTCTGTTTAATATTTTCATTAACTAAATTTTTTGAACCTATTAAAACTTCAATTGGATTATTTAAAATTTTTCTAGCTAAATTTTGAATTTTTGGTGGGAATGTTGCTGAGAAAAGTACTGTTTGTCTATCAGGTCTAATTACACTTAAAATTTTTAATATTTGAGGTTCAAATCCCATATCAAACATTCTATCAGCTTCATCCATAACAAGATATGTTATATTACTTAAATTTAATATTTTACCATTATTTGTACATAATAAATCAATTATTCTACCTGGTGTACCAACAATTATATCAGTTGATTTTTTTAAATTTGATATTTGTTTACTAATACTTTGACCACCATAACATTTACAAATATTTAAATTTAATCTATCAGCAAATGGTTTTGCAGTTTTAGCAATTTGTAAAGCTAATTCTCTCGTTGGTGTAATTATAATTGCATTTGGTGTTGCGCCAATAAAATTATTAGAATTAGCATTATAATTAGAGTTTTTATTACTTAAAAGTTGCCTAAATAATGGTAATAAAAATGCAATTGTTTTACCTGAACCTGTTTGTGCAATTCCGATAAAATCATTACCACTCATTATATTAGGTAAAGCTTCACATTGAATTGGAGTTGGTGAATCGAATTTTAGATTTTGTAAAACTGAATAAATTGAAACTGGTAAACCTAATTGTGACCATTCTAAAATTGGTTTAATTACATTTTTACCTTTAATATGAACTGAATCATTCTCTCTTAATAATTTGACTTCATTATTTGTTAAAGATTTAATAAATTCGGATTCTTTATAAAATTCTTTATTGAAAGGTTTTGTTGAAAATTCATGTTGTGGTATATCTTTTTTCTTTTTATTACCTAGAAATTTAAGAAGTTTACCAGCTTCATCATCTGATTCTTCATCAACTGATAAACTTTCATTTGAATCTGTATTATCTACAATAATTTTAGAAATATTTTTCTTTGTTTCTTCATTTTTTAAATTTGTTAATAATTTATCTAATTCTTCATCATCTGATTCATCATTTTTATTAGATTCGGTGATATTATTATTATTATTATTATCTTTATTATTATCATTATTCTTATCATTTTCATTAAAATCGAATTTGAATCTAGGAATAGATAACTTTTCTTTATTATCATCAGTATCATCATCTTCCTGATCAATTTCATTTAAAATATTATTATTATTATTATTA
>JAJLVB010000071.1:0-47302 GCA_030570135.1 Pichia deserticola | reverse complement strand
TACTGAAACAGATTCAACAGCTCTCAATGATGATAAAATAGAAACTGATGTTAAACCTGTTGAAGAAAGATCTGAAGATCAAGAAGAATCCGAAGATAATGAAGAAATTGAGATTGAGAAACAAGAAGGCGATATAAATGATGAAAAACCTAAAAATAACGGCGATTCCAAAAAGAAGAAGAAGAAGAAGAAGGGTAAGAAATAATAATGGTTATGATAATTTATAAGAAAAACATGAAACTTAAATGCTGTATGTTTTTTTTTTAAAAAAAAATTTTGTAGGATAAAAAAATACGTTAAGTATTTTTCTATAAGCTATATAAGTAAGTATGTATTCAATAATCAAAAAAGCTACGTATCAGATATATTTTTTTTAATTTATTTAAATTAATTAAATGTTTATTTATTGAGTTAATTAGTTAGTTAATTTTATACAAATCTTTTAGAAGGGATAATAATTAAGAATCTCCGAAAAGTCTTCTAACTCTTCTTAAAATTGAATCTTTTTCAGGATCATAAGGATGATCTTTTGAAGGAATTTCAAGAATTGCAGGGAATGGAGCTGTAAAAGAATCAACTTCTAATCTAATTATATCAGCTAAATGTTGATTTATTAATAAAATTGCAATATCATCTCTATTTGTAAATTCATCAAATTTAGCTAATAATTCATCACTTTTTGAATCATCTGAAAATATTTGAAAATTTTTTTCTTTACCTGGTTCATTTGTAACTTGTCCAATACCAGCTAATAACATACCAGTGATTGTATCTTCATCACCTAAACATGCAATTAAAGTTCTATTTTTTGCCTCTGATGCCATTGTTTAATTGATTAAGATATTAAATATCATATATCTAAAAAAAAGGGGGGGCAATTACTCTATATATATATATATAAATATTTCTAATTTCAATGTATTTGATATACACTTTGAGTATGTGATATATAATGATAAGCAAAAGCAGCCAATTTCATGAAACTTTAGCGAGTTAAAAAATAAAAAATAAAAAACAGAAAAAACAGAAAAGAGTGAAAATAATATAGTAATACTATAATAATAATTTGTTATTAAAAGAAGGCAGTGTAATAAAATTACAATAAGTATTTTTTTCAGCTAGCAAATTCAAAATGGAGTTTTTAAGAGTGATGATGATGATGGTAGAAATATATTTTGCTTAGACACATTTTTATTTAATTATTTAATTATTTATTAAACTAATCCATTCATTTCTTATATAAAATTGATTCTATAGATAATAATATTTTTAAATAATGCAAGTTTTCAAAAATCAATTAAATATTAAATTAATTAATAAAAATAATAAATTAAATTTTAAATTTAATTCAGTTAGATTATTTCAAAGTAATAATTATTTATTATCAGGACATTCAAAATGGGCAACAATTAGACATAAAAAAGCAGCTAATGATGCAAATAAAGCAGCAGCTGCATTTCGAATGTCAAAGCAAATTCAAATTTTAGCTAAAATGGGTGGTAGTGATTTAAATCAAAATTTAATGTTAGCAAATGCAATTGATAAGGCAAAACAATTAAATATAACAAAGAAAGTAATTGAAAGTGCAATTAAAAGGGGTACAGGTGAATTAAAGAGTACAGAAAAAATGGAAACTGTTATTTATGAAGGTTTAGGACCAGGTGGAATTGCAATTGTAATTGAAGCAATTACTGATAATAAAAATCGTACAATTGGATTTATTAGACCATGTTTTAATAAATTTAATTTAAATTTAACTCCAACTTTATATTTATTTAAAAGGAAAGGTGTAATTATAATTGATGTTGGTAATAAAATTACAAGTGATGATATATTTGATGAATTATTAGATTTTGGTTGTGAAGATATTAATGATATACCATCAATTAATAATGAAAATTTATTACCAACTGAAGAAAAAGATGGTAATTTAATTGAAATTATAACTGATCCAAAAGATTTTGGTAAAATTGCAAATGAATTAAAGAATAAATATAAGATTAAAGAAATGAATATTGAATATTTACCAAATGAGGATACAATGGTTTCAATTAATGATCCTGATACAAGAGCAAGTTATGATAAATTCATGGGATTATTAGAAGATATTGAAGATATTTCACAAATTTATACTAATTTAAAAGAAGACTAGTTATATAAGGATAAATGAACATGTAAATAGATAAAATAATAATAATAATAATATATATATATATAAATAAATTAAATTAACAAATATATATATATATATATTTATATATATTAATAAAACAAATAAAGAGATATTTGGTTCGAAGAAATAGCGCAATTAATTGTTTTAATATCAAATTTATATATATTTATAATTATTTATATATAAATAGAGAAAGTTTCTAAAATAAATAAACTCAATTGAAATAAAGAAAAGAAAAAAAAAATGAATAATAATAATAATAATAATAATAATAATAATATTTTATAATTAATTGTTATTTATTTAATCCTTCTTTTGTAAAGCTTCTTCTAATTTTTCATCAAAAGTTGGGATTTGTCTACCAAGTTTTAAAGTTCTATCACCAGTTAATTTTTTGAAACTGAAGTAAGTTGCAGAACAACAAACAACGAAACAAGCTGCATATAATGGATATAATTCAGGTGGAATGTGGAAAAGTGATGCACCACCCTATATATAAAATAAAATAAGTAAATAAATAATTAATTAATTAATTAATTAATTATGTTAGTATTTATTAAGTCAATTAATTGATTGATTAAGTAAAATATATACATACGGATGGACTCATTCTTGGGAAAGTTGCTCTCATTTTTTAATTAGTGTATATGTTTGTGATTTAGAAATGTAATCAAATTACCTTAATAAATGAAGAATAGAAATAAAATAAGAAATATGAAATTGAAGATAAGAAACAGGAAACAAAGAGTATATTAGAATATAATAAAAATACAATAAAATGTTAAATAATACAAATTAGAAAAAAAAAAAAAAAAAAAAGACACACAGTTAAAAGGATTAAGTTGGTTAAAACGAAAGAGAAGGCAAAAAATGGTGATACTTAACTTACTATAACAATAAATTAATTATATAAGCTTAAGTAAGTTAAGTAAAGAAATTACTGAGTAAATTCAAATCGAATCATTTACATACATACAGCCTGATTACGTAAGACAAAAAAAAAAGAACAAAAAAAAAGAGAGGAATTTAAGGCTGTGTAGAGAACCATCCAATTAAAAAACGAGATTTTTTTCTATTTTTATTTTATTTAATTTATTTTTTATTTATTTTAATTTTTATTTTTAATTTAATTTAATTTGTTAGTCTGACACGGTTTGATTTATGACAGATTTTAAATTATTAATTTACAACATAAAATCATGTCGTGTCTACTTAAAGTCTCTGGCCGATCGACGCGCAAATTGTGGCAAATTGTGGCAAATTAATAAAATTAATTGAGTAATCATCAATCATTTTTTGATAGTTTGACCACAAATCCCTTTTTTTTAACTCTTCACTCGAACAACAACAACTTTTCAGTGTGCTTTGATCAGCGTCAGTGGCTTCAATTGTTATTTTTTTTTTTACACATTATTATACTATAATATTAAAAATTTTTAATGCTCAGCTAATCTGTTTTATTTCATATATATATCACTTGCTTGTTTGATATCATTTCATTTCATTTCATTATATATAATCAAATTATCATACATTATATGTATATTTAATTAAATCTTACTGTTTTTATTATACTTATATATAAATATATATATATATATATATATTTTTATGTACACCCATTTACTTTTCTAATCATTAATCATTTCATATTTATCATTCAATATAATAAAAAATTATAAAAAATTATTAAAAAAAAATGCAAAATAAATCATTCTCTAAAGTTAATTCACTTTCGAATTCTCAGAATTCTTTCAATAATAATAATAATAATAATAATAATAATAATAATAATAATAATAATAATAATACTTCACAACAAGTTAGACTATCACCAATTGAATATGATGCAGCTAATAAACATATGAAAGATAGATTTATTTATTCATTAGCAAATTCATTAGGATGTAAAATAACTGTTACAACTGTTAATAATAATAAAATTTCAGGTATTTTACAATCAATTTCAGAAATTAATGATTCAATTCCTTCATTAATTTTAAAATTCCCAACTCAATTAAATCATGTATTTAATAATGATACTTTGCTTATAAAAGATTCAGATATTCAAATGATTAATTGTGAAAATGTGGATTTATCTCCAAAATCTTTAAATAATTTATCAAATAATAATATTAATAATAATAATAATAATTCAAAGAAAAGTTTTAAAATTGATACAGATATTTCAAATATAGATATTTCAAAACAACGTACTTTACAAAAATGGGTTCCTGATAATGATTCTGTTGAATTATTAGAATTAGAGGATAGTAAATCAAATAATTCATTAAATAAAAAGGAAGAATGGGATCAATTTAAAGCAAATAAAGAAAAATTTAATGTAGATGCAGAATTTAATGAAGATGATTATACTGTTAAATTAGATATTTCAAATCCAAAATTTAAAGAAAGAATGAAAATTGCTAAATCAATTGCAAAAGAAATTGAATCACAAAATTCAAATGGTAATTTACATTTAGCTGAAGAGAGAGGTATTAATATAGATGTTGATAATATTGATGAAGAAGATAAATATTCAGGTGTTTTAAGAGATAATATAGAATCTGAGAAAAAATTAATGAATATGTTAAAAGCAAATGCAGCTTCAATTTCAAAACCAATTTCAAATACTTATATTCCACCTAATCAACGTTTAGTTATTAAAGATAAAAATCAATCTTCTAATGGAACATCAGCTTCTGCGCAACCTCCGGCCACAATTTCAACTACAAATTCTTCATCTTCTTCACCTTCAATAACTACAGAAACTACAACAACTTCATCAAATGTTTTACCATCTGTTCAATTGCCAGAAAAGCCAACAACTGCACCACAATCAAGAGATTTGAAAAAATCAAAAAATGATTCTAATTCGAATGCAAAGAAAAATAATATTAATAGTAATAATACAGTGCCGAATAAATCAGCTTCAACTCCAACTATGACTTCAACTTCAACTTCAACTTCAACTCCAACTCCAATTGCTGTCCCAGCCCCAAATCCAAATTTAACCGTAGATTCAGCAAATTCACAAAAATCTAAATCTTCGTCAACTTCTTCTCCATCCCAGCCAAACATTCAAATCAGACAGAAATCTCCACAAATTCAAAAACAAGGATATAAGTTCGATCAACAACAACAACAGCAACAGCAACAGCAACAGCAACAGCAACAGCAACAGCAACAGCAACAGCAACAGCAACAGCAACAGCAACAGCAACAGCAACAGCAACAGCAACAGCAACAGCAACAGCAACAGCAACAGCAACATCCACAACAACAACAACAACAACACCATCATCATCAACAGCAATCATTACCTCAACAACATCAACCACCACATATACAAAATTCACCACAATTTCAAAATCAAATGATACCACCACAACAACAACATATGATGAGAAATCAACAATATGGTTACCAACCACGTAATAACATGGTTCAACCTCAATATCCAAATTCAATGCAATATAGAAATAATCATCATTCAAATAATAATAATAATAATATGAATATGCATATGAATATGAATATGAATATGAATAATCAATTCAATCAAGATCAATATCAAAATCATAACCATAATAATAATAATAATAATAATAATAATAATAATAATAATCAAAGAGTTAAAAAATCAAACTCACAATTCATAATATCTCATGGACCTTGTGAAAAACCAGTAACAGATTTTATTTTAAAAGATAAATTTAATATAATTTTAACTGCAAAGAAAGAATTTGAATCAAAAAATCCAGAACTTACATTAGATATAATACCAATGGTACCACCATTTCGTGCTGATCCAAATTGGCTTAATACAACAACAGAATCTTATACTGAAATATTTACAAAGGAAAATAAATCACATTCAAATATTCCAATGCAACAACCAGTATTCTTACCACCACAACCGTATCCGAATGCAAACCAAGGTTATATGGGTTATCAAGCTTCTTATGTTTATTCTATGCCTCAATTCCCAATGTATGTATCAACTTTACCATTCCAAATGTATGGAAATGGTCAAGGTATGGATAAAGTATATTCAAATCATCAAAGGCATGGTAATTATTAGTCAATAAGTATATATATATTGAATACTGTAGTTTTATTTATACATTAATTTAATGTATAGAATCGAGTTACTTTTTTGTAAGAAACAAATAAATAGAGATGATGTGTATGTTTATAGTACGTCTGTTGTAGAAAACTGAAAAAAAAATTAAAAAAAAAAAAAAATATTTTTTTCATATCATTTTTATTTTTTTTTTACAACTAATCTTATCAAACAATAACTTTTTATTTCAATCACATATAATATAAATTTATATAACCTGTTAATGTTAAAAATGACAGAAGATCCAACAATATATAGAACCCTAGGTCCTATTTATATATCTTCCATTCAACCATTACTAAATGAGGAAGATTTATTTAAAAACTTAAAAATTAAAACTATAATTTCAATTACGAAATCTAAAATTCCTTCGAAATATACATTAAGTCCGTATGAATATTTACAAATACCGATTGATGATCTACCAACTGAAGTAATTCTGCCTTATTTTCCACAAGTTAATAATTTAATATCACAAACAATTTACAAACCTATTGAAAATAGAAATAATATTAATACTAATACGAATTCAAAGAAAAAATTGGAATTATCAGGTAATGCAGTTTTAATTCATTGTCAATCAGGTATATCTAGAAGTACAGCATTTGTATGTGCATATTTAATGAATAAATATAACTTATCATTAGAACATTCATTACATGCAATTAGGAGAAATAATGCAAATCATTCATTTCAACCAAATGATGGATTTATTGAACAATTAGAAATTTATAAAGAAAATGATTGGTGTGTTGATTTAAGTAAACTTCGTAAAATTTCACCACATTGGAGAGCTTATAGAATTGAATTTTTAATGTCAAATTTAATTCATAAAAATCAATTTACAAATATTGAAAATAATGATGATAATACTAAAAATATTAAAGATGAAAATTGGTTTGGATTTAAATGTGCAAAATGTAGAGCTTTATTAGCAAGTAGTGAAGTTTATATACCTCATGCACCACCTTTTGATAAAGATGATAAACAATTATATTTTGTTAAAAATGCATTTAAAAGTAAAAGAGTTGTTAATATTGAAAAAGGTCAAAATGAATGTACAAAAATATTCACAGAACCATTAACTTGGATGCAGGATAAATTAGTTACTAATAATGATGATGGTGATAATGATGGTGATAATATTGATGAAGATAATGAAATTTATGAAAATTTGGAAGGAAGATTGGATTGTTACAAATGTGGATCTAAAATCGGTGGTTGGAATTGGAAAGGTGATAGATGTAGTTGTGGTAAATGGATGGTTCCAGCAATTTACTTACTCAAATCTAAAATTATTCAAGTTGATGCTAATAATAAATTAATTTTAATAAGTGATAATAGAGCTGTTTAATTTCATATGTACATTAATACATAGACTTTCTTTTCTAAAAAAATTATTTTATATAGCACATTTACAAAATAAATCAAGTAAAAATTATTCTAAAGTCATATCAAAATCAGATCCATGAATTTCATTGTTATCTGCAGAGGTATGTGCCGTCGTAATATTTCCTGTGTTTGAGTTTAAAGTTGTAGGTGTCGTTAAATTTGGTGAATCAGTATATCCTGTATTCATATTTCTTCTAACTGAATTGTTTGACCCCCTTGTATGTGCACTTTCTAGAAGTGATACATTTCTAGGATAGGGTTTCCCAAATTGACCTTCAAGAATATTGTGATCCTCTTGATAATCTTCATATGCCATAAAATATCTTTCATCACCTTCTAAATATGGTTTATTAGGAAAGTTATGATGGTTATTACTATTTTTTATTAGATCCTCATGAAAACTACTTTCCAAAAATGATTCAGAAGTACCGACTCTTCTATGATGATTCGTATCGTCGTCATTATGATCATCTTCATCTTGTAAATCAATGATTGCCTGATTTCCTATCTCAAAATCATCCTCCTCATCATAATAATTTTCTTCTTCATCTTCCTCCTCAATATATGCATGATCACCATCTTCAATACTCTCATTATAATGCTCTTCATCATTCAAATCATGGTTACTTATTTCAGCATCCAAATCTCTTTCAGAAAATAATCTTCCCTCAGTCGAGTTGTCGTAAATTACATTATTCCTACTATTGTCATTTGTAACTCCTGAATTGGTTATATTATCGTTAAAACTTTCAGTTTCATTATTCTCATGTCTACGCATTTGATTGAAATTCTCAGTCATCATATCAGTTGTATCATGTGTTTCATTAAAGTGATCATTAGATGTGTTTAGATTAATATGATTATTATCAAGTTCATTGTTATTATTGTTGTTAATAATTTCATTATTATTTATATTTAATCTTTGTTGTAATTCATCCTCTTCTTCATCTTCCTCTTCTTCATCTTCATCAACCTCATCATAAATTTGAGCCATTGTCTTATCAAATCCTAATGGAACTAGCCAAGTATAACCCCAAATTTCATTATCTTTTAATTTTTGTAGTCTACTTCCAAGTTCAAGACCTAATTGTTCAATTCCTTCAGTTGCACTATCTTGCCTGTTAATATTTAGACTGTTACTATTGCCGTTATTATTGCTATTATTTAAACTACCTTCATAACTTGATTTTTTATAGTTTTGAAGAAATGATAATGCATGTTTTGAAGCATTATATAAATATAATGGTGTCGGTCTAACAGGAGTATAAAAGGATAAAGGTGGGAAATCTGATCTTTTACTTCTAAAATTCAAATTGTTACTATTGTTGTTATTGTTATTATTGTTATTATTTCCATGAGTGTGTAAATTATTTTCATTTCTGGAATTTAAATCTAATCTTCTGTCTGATGTGCCTTGCATCCATCCTGTCCGTATATCGGATGGAATTATATCTGGTAAATACATTGCTTAATGTTTATTATAAGTAAGATTTTATAGATATAAAAGAAATATTTAAAGGACAAAAAGGATCTTTTTTAAACAATCATATATTATGCTGTTTTCAATTTCCCTATTTAAGAACAAAAATTTCAGATTAAGGTTTAAATTTTTAAAATTCCTCGTTATGGGCATATTTTTTCAAGTTGACCTAAACTTATTGAAATGGTAAAAAGACAAATAATATATAAAGAGATATCTAAGTTCAAAAAGTAAAATGATATATATTTATAATAAAAGATATATATTTATAATAAAAGATATACATTTATAAAAAATGTGGTTAGATATTTTTAATCGACTTTATTTACAAGAAAAGGGGGAAAATTATTATTCAAGTGGTTTTTCATCTGAATAACCAAATAAACGATCCCATTGACCTTCTTTATGAAGCATTGCTAAAGCTAAAACAACTGGTAATTGCCAAATTGAACTCCAAAATGTCTTTTTAGCCCAAACAT
Source organism: Pichia deserticola (assembly GCA_030570135.1). Lineage (NCBI taxonomy): Eukaryota > Fungi > Ascomycota > Pichiomycetes > Pichiales > Pichiaceae > Pichia > Pichia deserticola. The sequence continues at coordinate 37,652 of JAJLVB010000071.1, read as the reverse complement.
TAGCGGCCGTTATATCAGCTTTTGTTGCACCACCAGATTCTAATACTTTTTTTGAATAATTATGACGTTGTTGTAACCAAAATTTAAAAGAATTATAAGTCATCCAAGCATTTAAGATTGAAGAATCAATTGCAAAGAATGGATCACAAACTCCAAAATAAACCATTGCAAAACAAATTGGGAACATTGCAATTGAATACCTTAATGCAACTCTAGCATTTAATTTTGGATTAACAAAAGCTGTCATAACATAACCAGCACGTTTATATTCATCTTTAATATTATGACTCAAACTATTAAAATGTGGGAATTGCCAAGCATATAATAATAAAGCTAAACACCAAGCACCAGGATCTGTTAATGAAGAACAAGCTGCCCAACCCATTAAAGGTGGAATTGCACCAACAATTGCACCAACCCAAGTATTTAAAATTGATTTACGTTTTAATGATGTATAAAGCCAACTATAAAGTACAATATTAGTTGCACCTAAAGCTGCAACAGTTGGATTAACACCATAATAAAGAATTGCACAACCTAAAGTACCAGTAATTGCAGCAAATGTAAAAGCTTCACTTGGTTTAATTAAACCTGTAACAACGGGTCTAGTTGATGTACGAACCATTTGAGAATCAAAATTTGGTTCTCTACCCATATTAATAGCATTTGCAGCACCTGATGCTAAAAGTGTACCAATTGTTAAAAATAAGAAATCACTTATATTAACAGCATTTGGAGCTAAAGTATAAGAACAAATTGATGATAGCATAATTAAAAATGTTAAATGAGGTTTTGTTAATGTCATATAAGGATCAATTAATTGTTTTAAAGTTTTATTTTTACCTTGAAAATATTGTTCTAAAACTGATCTTTCATCTCTCTTTTGATTTTTTAATTTAATTTCAAATGGAATATGAGAATCTTTACTTTTATTTAAATCATCAGGATTTTTACATGGTGATGGATGACAAATTCCTGAAACTGAATTTAATGTTGAATTTTCATTAGTTATTGAATCATTTGATGAAATTGTAGTTGAAGATTTTGGTGTTGTTGTTGAATATATTGATCTCGAAGATGATATATTATTTATTAAATTAGGTATTACTATCCTATAATTTGGTGTGAATCTTAAAGATGGTGATTTTATATCTGACTTGGTCTTATTTTTATTATTATTCCCTATAAAGTTAAGTGAATATTTATTTAATGTATTGTTTGAATAATAAAGATTTGAAAAACCAAAAGGTTCTGATAGGGATTTTGAAGATGTTGAAGATGTTGAATATGTTGATCGTTTTATAGTAGAAATAATTGAATTTTTAGATATATGGTATTGATAAATCATTGTGATTTTTAATGTTATTGATTGATGTTTCTGTTTTTTTTAAAAAAAAACTGTATTTATAATTGAGATAAGTTAAAATTGATAAATATTAATTAATTGGGACTTTTGATCATGAGAAATTGAAAATATCTATATATTTTCGTTAATTATACAAAATAGTTCCTCTTTATTAAATTAATACCAGTTAATGTAAAAAAAGATTTAAACTTAGAAGTTGAAGATTTTTATATAAAACGGGGTTTGAAATCAGAATAATTTGAAATGTATTGACGGATGCTTATAAATTAGATATATAGCAAAGAATAACCTTAATGAGAATTGATAGGCTTGTTGAATTGTTGAATATCTAACCGTTAATTGAACAGTTATAAAACATCTAACTATTTATTAAACGATGTACAGTGCATATATAATAAATGAAATGAATGGCTCTCAGCTTTTCTATAATAATACTTACTATCTACAACATATTAATATGGACTTTGAAGCACATAAAAAAAAAAAAAAAAGAGAGCAAAATATTATGTAAGCGGGTGCCGGGTAAATCAATATAATGTACTATTCTTAAGACAAACTTTATTGTTACAAATTAGATGATGATAATATAAAATATGATTTACACACATATATATATATATATTTAAGATTATTTATTAGTTTTTCTTTGAAGATGATGATGATTGATTTTCTTTATCCTTTGATGAAGTAACTTTATCAGATTCATTACCCTTTTTAATTGAATCATCATTTGATTTTTCATCACTAATTTCAGCAGTTGATGAAGGTTCAGCATTTCTCTTCCTATTTTCAATTTTATTATCTATCAGATCATGAAATGCAATTATTGATCTTACTAAACTACTCACATAAAGAATCATCAGTTCATCATTTGTTTTAATATTGAAAGCTGTTGCTAATTTTTTTTCATGTGAATATATTTGAGAATCAATTTGATTTGAATTATTATTAGTTTGAATATCTGTAATTTGTGAAATATTTGGTAATAAATTAAAAATATCTTGTAATTTACCTAAAATCGTACTATTTATTGGTAATTCACCTGTAATTAATTTGCATAAATATTTAACAATATTTGAAATTTTTTCATTAAGAGATTTTAATGATTTAAAATTATTTGATAATGAAATTGTTAAATTACCACGATTTTCATCACGTATATCTCTTAATAAATGTTCAACACCAATTTCTTCAGCTTCTTCAGCTTCAATAATTGAAGGATAATGTAAAAATGTTTTCTCATTTGAAGAACCATCTTCTTTGATTTCTTCAATTGCCATATAACAATCTGTTGGTATATCAATTTTATCAGTTGAATTAACATCAACAATTAATAATAAAGGATTTGGTGTAAATGATTTAAAAACTTCATTAATTCTTAAATCATTTTGTTTTAATTTTGGACCTGTATGATACCAACCAATTAATTTTTCTTTTGCATTAATTTTTTTAAACATTTCCATCATTGAATCAACATAATTATGATCTAAAAACCAAATATTTGAATTATTTTCATCCTCTTCATAGGGTATTGCAAATGAATTTGATATTCTAATTGAATCATCAGATTTGTTACCAAGTATTACACCAACAACTCTTTTATTTGATGAAATCACAGAAGTTTCTGATGATTTAACAATTCTTTCATAATGATCTACAACTGATAAAAGCACCAATGGTGCAATAGAAACTGTTTTGGATTCAGATGATACCATGATTATATATAACTGATGTGTTTTGCCCTTTAAAAGATAAACAAAATTATATTATAAATTATTTGCCTTCCAATTGAAGATTAAAATAATCAAATCAAATTTAGAAATTGCTGAGCATTTACTATTTATTGATATATAAAAAATATAAAAAGGACAATTACGGCGTCGATCGACGTGGATAATCAAATTTACATTTTCACATGTTTCCAATTAAATTTAATTTTAATTTTAATTTTAAATTACTATAAATTTTTCAATGTATTTACCAAATTTTGCATATGAAATTTGACATTTCTTAAGTTGGAATAGATACAAAGATATCCGTGGTTTTAATTTGTTTATTCCTTTGTTGTTTGTTAAATATTAGATTTAATAAGTTATATCAGAAGACATCAAATTATTATATACATATAGGGCACACGATCTGAACCTTCTATATATATATATCTATATATATATTCATTTACCTATTTATTTATCACCTTTTTTATTTTCCCTTTCTCTATTTCATCATGTTGAATCGTATTGTTAAATCTGGCTTTCGTTGCCATTTCTATTTACCAAATCATAAAATGTTTTTCACAAAAAATGTTCCATTGTATACTTACTATTCAACTTTAAATACAATTGATAATAATAATAATAATAATAATAATAATAATAATACAGATAAAAAAGATCATATAATGAAAAAGAGGAAACCATTTCGTGCTTTTATACTAATAACTTTAGGTGCTTTATTATTTATTTCAGTTAAAGATTATCAAGAAACTGCAATTCATTTAACTGAAGATAATGAATTAGTTAGACCGACATCATGGCCTTTATTTCTGTATTCTTATTTACCATTAAACACGTTATCTCGTTTATGGGGTAGCTTTAATAGTATGACATTACCTGAACCCTTACGTATACCTGGTTATAAACTATATTCTTACTTATTCGGTGTTAATTTAAATGAAATGGCAGATCCTGATTTAACTCATTATAAAAATTTAGGTGAATTCTTTTATCGTGAAATTAAACCTGAATATAGACCAATTGATCCAACTGCTTTAGTTGTATCACCATCTGATGGTAAAATTTTAAAGTTTGGTAAAGTTGATAATGATGGTAGAATTGAACAAGTTAAAGGTATGACTTATAAATTAGAAGCTTTATTAGGTGCATCAGAATCTCAAAAAGTTGCACATTCAAAATCTTTAACTTATGAGGATTATCATCATGATGAAAGCGATGATTTATTTTTATCACATTTACAAAATAATACAAATAATGATTGTACAGCTCGTTCAAATCACATTTTAACTAGTAAACAACAATCTTTGGTTACTTTTTCACAACAAGGTGAAAAATCAAATTTTCATCCATCAACAAATCAAGTTTTAAATGTTACTACAGCTTTATCACCTTCAACAAAAGACACTGATTTATTTTATACAGTTATTTATTTGGCCCCAGGTGATTATCATCGTTTTCACTCACCTGTAACTTGGGTTGCAACTTTACGTCGTCATTTCGTTGGTGAATTATATTCTGTTGCTCCTTATTTCCAACGTGCTTTTAATAATTTATTTGTTTTAAATGAACGTGTCGCTTTATTAGGTTATTGGAAATATGGATTTTTTTCAATGACACCAGTAGGTGCAACAAATGTTGGTTCAATTAAAATTAATTTTGATAAAGATTTAGTTACAAATACAAAAATGTTAAACGGTGAAAAATTAAAAAAAAATACTTGTTATGAAGCTCATTATACAAATGCATCATCCTTATTAAAAGGTGAACCTTTACTGAAAGGTCAAGAAATGGGTGGATTTATGTTAGGTTCAACAGTGGTATTGGTATTTGAAGCTCCAAAAGATTTTAAATTCACAATTCATGATAATCAATATATAAAAATGGGTGAATGTATAGGTGAAGTCGAAAATTAATACTATACATCAATCCTTTATCTGTCTCTTACTTGATTTAATTTATCTAATTTATGTAACTACTTACTAATTTATTTATTTATTCATATATCTATGTATTTATCTATTTATTTATTCAAAATATTTTGCATCATATTGATATATTTTTTGGCTATGTTGAATATCCATTCTACGATCCTTCTTTGGAATATAATTGTTTCTTGAGTTGTTCAATAAACTCGATGTTTAGATAATTCAACCCCTTGGATATATCAGAATTAGCAAATCCATCTTCTCTATCATCTAGGTTGAAGTAATTATCAAGGTTATCATCACTACCACCCAAAAATTTCTTATTTCTTCTTCTATTTCTTCTTGAGAATTCTTTATCATCATTAAGTAGTATGAAACTATCAACAAAATTAAATATCAGCTTCAAATTCATAATTTTATCATCATCCAAAATATCTCTGTCAGCCACAATTCTTTCAATTTCAAATTTAAAATCAAATACAGTTGATGTCATTGAACATAAATCATTATTAGCCTTTATTGAATCAAATAACATGTCTTTTTCGAAGCTCTCTAAATTATTAAAAATTTTCAATTTTTTTAAGCAATCAATATTTGATACTAATTTATCATTACTTCGACTTTCATTATTGTTTTCATTTTTTTCATCTATATCGACCATTTCAAGAAAATCAAGTTTCAAGGTTTTATAACCTGATCTTTTATCAACATATAAGTTCAAATTCTTTTTAAAGTTTTCGTTTGCTATTGCAGATGACCTGACCATATCAAATTCAACAGGAAAATAAATGTTCTTTGAATTAACACTAATTTTATGTATTAAACTTAAATCGGGTAATAAACAAGGTGATGAAATTCTAAAACTAGTTTTGTTTTTCAATAAGACATCAATATCAACCTTCACGGGTTTTTCATCTTCTATTTCACGAACAACTAAACAACGATTAATAACTGACAATGCCCAAAAATGTCTCAGTGCCTGTAAATGAAGATCATTAATTTCATTGGCAGCCCTACCCTCAACCTCATGTAATACTTCATAATTATTTGCTCCAAACATTGGATAAATAGATGTTATTAATGCAGCTATTGCAAAATTATCGTTGGTATTAAAGGCCTGTTGACCTCCTCCTAAAAACAAAAATCCTAGTGACATGTTGATTGCCATATAATTACCATATCTTGTGTATTCATCTGTTATACCTTGAAGATATCTTAACCTCCTCATAACATCAAGATCTCCAGTACCTGCCATAATTATCGATAGCCCTAAAATAGTTACATCTCTGGCGTTTCTAATACCAATCAAAGCTACCTTGCTATCGTAATTTTCAGGGTTAATAAAACTTAAACTCAATAACAAATCAAAATAATACAATAACGTTTTTTTAGCATCTAAATTGGCCGTTGATGCATAGCAAATAGAAATAGAAAGCAGTTCTCCAGATAATATATTGATATATGGCAAGACTCCACTATCCAGAATATGGATAGATTCAATCAAATATCTTTTAGAAATACATAATGGAATTTGTTTCTCAACAAATGATTTTGTGGGTTCTATTTCATTCCATAAAATCATATTTTTACCAAGACTTCTTAACATTAATAAATCAGGTCTAACATATTCCAGTAATTGTATTGTTTCTGGTAGCTTCAATTTTTCTGCAATCTCATAATTTTCTGATTTCAAAAACATAAACATTAGAGCAATTATGGCACCGGAACATGATTTATCAAGTTCCTTTAATGTTTCAATATCACGAATTGAAGTTCCATAAGAAATCAAGCTATCTATAACATGACTATCACGAGTAGATAACATTAAATCACCCTTTCCTAAATTTATGTAACCTAAAGATATACCAGCTGCCAATTGGTATCCTTCACTAATTATTCTTTTGTCGTTAATTATCAATGCAGAATTTATCTGAGCCAATAAAACCTCTGACATTCTTCTATGTTGGGTTTCAAGATAAACCAAACCGATTCCTATTAATCCAGCAGTTTGAACAGGTAATTGGACGTTAAGATTTGTAGAGCCAGGTGGTAAAAAGGCAATAACATGGACTGATAGTACCTTGGTAATTTTGATATCCATTGTACGTTTCAGACTAGCAGCCATGCCGATAAGTAAACCGATACTGGTATAAATATGTTTGGGGCCTAGATAATTGTAAATATGCCATTCTTCAAGATGTTTGAGATGTCCATTTAATCCTAAACCTAATAGAAAACCTGCATGTTGGGCATTTAAAACAGGTGGTCTATTGAAAACAACCCAACTACCACTTATACCATCAAAATCCTTTGAAACTGAAAGACCGGCACTTGCACCATTATGGAAATATCCCCAATCTAATAAATACTGAGAGAGAGAATCACTTTCAACGGTGACATTAACATTATCTGGTAATATTAAGGTATTAAAATTCATTTTAGGTATTGGAAATCCTTCTGTAACTAACGGTTTTCTGCTTGAATTGAAAACAGCACCTCTTCCTATTGGTGTTGTTAGAGTACGTAATGCAATTTTAGCTGCAATAGCACGTTGTTGCATTAATTTTTCGTAATCATCTAAAGTAATCTCTGGCTCAAAAGTAACTTGTTGAACCTTTGAGGTTTGTAATAATCTAGTAAGCTCATAAAATCTGCGATCTTGTGAAAATATCAATCGGGTAACATAAAATTTATCAGCTTCTGCCTCTCCATCCCATGCATTGAGAACTTCGTTGGAAGATAACTGGTCTAATATTTCTTTCATGCTCTTTGAATGTGTATTCTCATTTTGACTTGTAAAATTAAATTCATTTTTAGTTGCATCAAGATGTAAAAGATCGTTTCTTCCTATTAGTTTCAATTCTTGAATAGATACATTCCAGTTGGACTTTAACTTTTTTTGGCAAAGTTCAATTGTATTTTTGAAAATGAAGAAAATTCCAGGTGGATAGGTTTCTATTTCCAAAACGTCAATTCCAAAAGACACCATCGTTCTAATTAAGTCTATATTTTCAAATTCTGGAGAAATGATTATTTCAAACAATCTTAAAATATTATAGGTTCTGGTAATAATCAATTTGTCAACCAGGTCCTCTTCTCCTGCAATAATAGAAAAAGTAATATAAGAAACAAGTTGACCAGTAAATAAACTTCCTAGAGATTCCAAGATATTTGGGGGTTTGGAAATGTATTCTGGTAAAGATAATTCCAAAGACTTATCAATTAACTTATTTTCAATCGGATAATAAATTTTCCAAGATTTTGACCATGAAATCCAATGCACAAGTTGAGATAATAATAAAGAAAGTCTATTATATTGTTTCTTGGCTAAAATATTTAACTTCAGATCCTCACGTATGATATGTAAGGATAACACTATCTTTGGCAAAAGAGTTTCCAGTGATAAATCTTGCGAAAATATTCCATTCATTGTCTTCCTTTTATTTAGTAATCTAGCCTCTTTTACATATGGTATTAATTCAGTAATCTCATTGAGAGTAGTATTAATATGATCCAAATTGATATTTTCTGGTAGAGTCGAAGAAAGTAATGTAATGACATATATCTTCCATTCATTAGGGTTGGATATTTCTAATGATAGGTTTGCACACCATTGAAGCCAAAAATTTTCATAAATTAAGTCATGGCTTAAATATTTCAAGGAGTTAATATAGTTTTGAATATTATGATCATGAACTTGAGTTTCTATGTAGAGTGTATAATGATTTCCATCTTCACCTAGAAGTGATATTTCGGAATTATTTACATCATCTATATTTGAAATAGGCAAGCAACTATCAGCTAAACTAATTGGAGGTGATAATAAATCATAAAAAGGATTAAACAACATTATCTCATGATCATTTTTTAAAAATACGATATAATTAGAAGATAACCCATCTATACTAAATTTTGCTGCATCCAAACCGTTAATTGAAATATTTTCTTTGAATTTTGACAACACTACTTGGCTTGATGATTTTTCAAAAAGATAAATATCAATTAAATGAATTTCTAAGTTAACAATAACTATAACTTCTCTGTCCTTATATGAAAGATTAAATATTTTCAAAAAGGATTTATCCGATTTGAAAGGTATTGAATTGATTTTAGTAAAGATCACATCTTTTCTTAAACTCCAACTTTCTATTGAAGAATGTGAAAAAATTCCTGAAGTACTGCCAATAGTATCAGTGACATGTTCTGTACCAGATGCCATTCTGTCATAAGACATTGGATTGGATGTAGATCTAAAATGTTTCATATCATGTTCAATTGTTCGCATTGATGTGTTCATCATTCCAGATGATGATATTGATCTTTTATTACCACCATTTATATTACTGCTAGTGTTATTACTACTATTATTACTATTTTTCTTTATAGATTGATTAATTGAATATGATTTTGAATTCGAACTTTTAGGTTTGGATAAATATCTAGTATAGTAAATAAGAATTGTTTGATCTACTGAATTGTATGTAGCAGCCAATGATGATAATGTTGATTCTGGATATAGAATTAATTCTTCCTTTTGGGAAAATGAAGTTGTAGACGATGAAACTATTGTTCCAAGGTCACCAACGGGATCGGTTAGAGTTAAGAAGTTACTCTCATTATAAGCTGCAGATGATAAGTTGGAAAATCCAATATTTGACGTAAAAGGGGTTGAATAATGTGCTGAAATTGGAGATCCTTGAACTAATTTTGATGGGTCACTCACGGAAAATATTTTAGATGTACTTCCAAAAACATCAACTAATGGATTTGAATTTTCAAATCTTTTTCCTATTATTAAACCACGATAAAATGGAAAAGCATTGTGAATATGAATCGGAAAACTTATTATTGAAACAGATTTATAGCGGTCATAAACTCTTATTTGATCTTCTAGAACTATAACTAGAACTTTTGGGTTCGACTGATTTGTATTTATTTGATTTGAAGATATATCCCCAAATGTTGTGAAAAAGCAATCTATTATAGTGTTTTCAAGATTAATCTGTCGTATCATCAATCCACCAGCAAGCCATATTACTTTTTTATCAAATATAAATAACTTCTGTTTTCCGTCATAAAGTTTGACCTTAAATTGTTGGTCGTTGTATGCCTCTCCGATTTGAATTTGACTCAAAGGATATGAATCCATGAAAACCTTCAAGTTATTTTTATTTCGAAATGAACCGGGAGAATCCATTTTTTTTTTTTCGTTTCTAAATAAATGTTTTAACTCTAATAATCAAATATTAAAGATTGAAAGAAATACAGGTTTTGTAAGAAACGGAGACAAATTAAAGTAGCTCAAGCTGAGCATTTACATCAAAAAGGGGAATTATTTCAATGTAAATAAATAGGACCAATACATACAGATATTGCGTGTGTGCTTACGTAACAAAACACTGCCTTTTTTTTCTTACACCAAAGAGAAACTTTTAGCATTTAGCATTAGCATGCATATATTTTTGAAATTGTGTTGTTGATTTGACAAAATCAATGCACAATAGTAAACCTTATGTTCGTTATGTTCTACGTTTAATTATTTTTGACCATACTAAAGTTGAGTTGTCAAATCAAGGATGTCATTTTTCAACACTATCAAGTACGTCTCTGTTTATTATCTTTTTCAGCTTCACTTAAACTCGATTTACTAACAAGTTTCATTAATATTATTTGTATACAGAGGTTTTACACGAAGTAATAAAAAGAAACAAGGAAATACTCAAAAATTCAATGAGCCAATTTTTTCCAACGATTCAAATCCCTCCCTAGGTAACACAAACAGTTTATATTCAAACAGTAATGCATCGGGTGCATCTCTTCGAAAGACACAGTCACCTTCTAAACAATCGGTAAGATCATATAAATATTCACAAATGCAACAACAACAACAGCTTCAGCATCAACAACAGCATCAACGTCAATCTCAGCAAAGTTCTCAAGCTTCACAATATCAAGAGCAACCACCATTTCAAATTCAACAACATACTGTTCAAGAAGCTGCAAACCAACCATTACCATTATTTATGTGTGAGCCATTTATTAAAACAGCACTTGTTAAGGGTTCATATAAAACTATTGTTCAACTTCCAATGTATGTAGATTATCATGAATGGTTGGCATTAAACGTATTTGAATTCTATAATCATTTGAATAAATTTTATGGTGTAATTGCAGAATATGTTACTCCTGATAAATATCCAACAATGAATGCTGATCCAAGAACGGAATATGTTTGGATGATGCCAACTAATCGTACTGCTTCACTTCCTGCCAATCAATATATTGAATATGCATTAACATGGATTAGTAATAAAGTCAATGATCAAACTATTTTTCCAACTAAGGCTGGTATGGCTTTCCCACCATCATTTTTAAGAGATATCAAAGGAATTTGTAGACAGATGTTTAGAATAATAGCACATATATATTGGAATCATTTTGAAAAAATAGTGCACTTATCATTGGAGGCACATTGGATTTCATATTTCAGTCATTTTATTTCTTTCATTAGAGAATTTGATTTATTAGAGGCGAAAGAATTGGAACCATTATCTATGCTCATTGACAATCTTGAAGCTCAAGGCAGAATTATTAAAATTGAAAATACACAAAGTTATCAAAAGCAAATACAGGATGCGGATAGTTCTATGGTTTATTAGTTATTGTTATTTATATAAAGTTGTTTTAAACATTTTGGTAACATATTGTAACATTTCTTATTTTTATCTATGTTTTATTTAAGTCGCAAAAAAAAACATTTACTGAATATATTAAAAAAAAAGTAAATAGAGTTTCGAAAATTTTGAATTAATTTTTATATAAAATAACGAATTTATTTTCTGAATGTAAAACTATCTATATACAAGAAGCTTATTCGCAAACCCATCCCAGAGTCCTACACTCATCAAAATAAGTTGTAGCTATAATTCTACTCTAAAACTGAAATCATAACAAAAAGTAGTCGTATGCGTAGAAAGAAAAAAAAAGATACTGAAATGTATTAAAAGCTAAATTCAATGACCAGATCGTAAATCATCATAAAGTTATTTTTATTGTTTTTTTTTTATCTAAACATCATGAAAAGAAATAAGGACTATCTTGAACAACTGATATATCAAATTGACCTTTTGGTGGGATATCTGGAAGAGAAAATGGAACTAATAATTTAAAAACACCAGTATTATCTTCAATTGTATCATGTACATATCCAATATCATTTAAAACAGTTACACATGTTTTAAGTTTTTTACCAAGTTCAACGTCAGCAGGATCTTTTGAAGCTAATAAGATTCTTCTTTCTCTTTCAATTTTAATTTCATCAATAAATGTAGGAGCTTTACCTATTTTCTTGGCTAATTCATCTCTATATTTTTTAACGGCTAATGCAACAGGTGCATTTTTATCGACTGAAATTACCATTAAGAAACCTTCATAACGTCTTTCAAATTCTCCCTTTAATTTTTCAATTAAATTGTTACTGTGTAAGTTAATAAATTGTTCTCTTAAAACGTGATTCATAATGTCAACATCACAAGCATGAGTCCAATAAGAATCATGAACTGATGAAAAAGATAATCCGAATTCAGAACATTTATTAACTGATAACAGCATATGAGTTGCATCTAATGAATGAATAAAATTAGGTGGGAAACCATTAGCTTGTTTTCTACCATCAACTTTTTTAATACCATACGGATCTTGAATAACAAATGTTTGCATATTAGTTTTAACCAATTTATTTTTAACAGTTCTATAAGGTTGAACAACTGGTAAACCTAATGGAGATGTCCAAATAACTGATGAAATGAATTCATCACCTTCTTCAGGTTCAACATCTAATCTAACACTTTTAGAAATTCTTCTAGCAGCTAATGCTAACCAATCTTGAATTGCATGAGCACCATCAAATAATTCTCTAATTGCTTTGAAAACTTTTTCTGTTAAATATTTTGAACAATTAGAAATTGCATCTTCATCAAATTCAATTTCCTTCAAACGTTTTGTAATTTGGGCTCTTGCACCAACATAAGTAACACCATAAACAGAAGTCATAACGGTTTGTTTGACAATTTTTCTAGCAATAATTGGTAATGTTAATTCAGCTTCAAGAATACCATTCTCTTTATCCTTTAGAACTGTTTTTAAAACAGAATTAGCAACGTGTGTATAAACATCAGATGGTCTTTCAGCTGGAATTAAATTAACTTGTCTAGCACCTTCAATATCACCACCTAATGCAGCATAATGTTGTAAACCATTACATGTACCATCTTGATGAACAGGTTGATAAGAAACAAATTTAGTTGGATCTGGTAATTTTAATGCCTCTACTAATTCAATTGCAGAAGCTAAAAATTGCCATGGTTTATCAGCTTTTTTCCACCAACCTTTACCACCAAGTGGATTTGCGACAGAATCTTTAATTAATTCAATGTTTTCATCAATAAATGCAGCTCTTTCATCTAATGAAATTTTATCTTTACCCATTAAATTAGATAAATGAATTTTTAACCATCTTAAACCATGAGGACCTAATTCCTTACCTTTCCAAAATTTCAATAAACTTCTTGACATATCATTACCTAAATGATTAAAATTTGGAGGAACTGGGTATGCTCTGCCCCTAAAATCTAATGAATGAGGGAAGAAAATTCTTTCACCAACGAAAGCTCTTGCTATTTCTAGTTTATAATTCATATCACATCTCATTGATCTGTTTTTTGAAAATTCATTACAAATTTCAGTACAAGTTCTTCTATATTTGAAAACTTCAACAGCTTCACAACCTTTTGGAGGTGCAGGTGGTAAAACAAGATTTTCCTCAGCTTTTGGAATTTCTAAAAATGATTCTCCTGTATTCCAGACTTTTGTTATAATTTCTAATAATCTTTTATTAACTGTCCAGGATGTATTACCTAAATTATTTAAACCTTGTAAAACTCTATCAATTTTACCATTAATTGCAGCGGCTTTAGCGTAAGCTGCTTGTTCTGGTGCATTTTTAGCTCTTAATACTGTAACTCTTTTTAAGAAATAACCACCATCATTATATGAAGTCCAAGGTTTTGGTCTACAAACCATTGGTAAATATTGAGCTTGAATTGATTGATCTAAACGTTCTTTACCTAATTTATTTGCAAATCCTTGATTTAATTTAATAACACCAATACGACCACCATTTTGGAAATCATAAGTATGATAAAATGCAGGTGCAAGTGCAGTTTTTGTTTCACCAGTTCTTGGGTCAACACCTTTAACTTCAACTTTTGCAATTTGTAAAAGGAAAGATAATAATAAAGAACCAATACGACATAAAGATTCAGAATCCCAAGAAAGACTATTTGATTCAGAGCTAATATTATTATGATTCATTGTAGATTTTTCGATATTTTCCACAATCTGAGCAGCTTTTGTACTTCTTAAAAATTTTTTAAATTCAGGGGTATTTTTAATTGCTTTAAAATTTTTATGAACATCAACATCAGCTGCTAAAATTTTTTCAGATTTATATTCTAATTCAATTCCTTTACCAATACCCATAACAAGTTTTGAAACTGGTACACCTCTACTAATATCAGAGGTAACAATACTTTTCATTGAATCTAAAATTGCAATTGTTGCAAGTTTTGGAACTTTCATTAATTCTAAAAATGGACCATAAGTTAATTTTTCTTGTAATCTTGATAATTCTGCTTTTGATAAATCTTTTGAACTATCTTTATTAGCAACAATAATATCTCTTGCCTTTTTATATTCTTTAACTTCATCTTCAATTAAAGGAATTAGTTGTTTTAACCAATCATGTAAATAAGCACCAACAGGTGAAGGTAATGATTTATCTTTAATATTTTCAAATTCTCTTTCCCATTTTAATTTAGCGGCTTCTAAAGTTGAGCTTTCTAAAACTCTTTCACGCATTTCTGAAATATTATCTAAAATTTCATCAAATTTATCTTGTTGATTTAAAGGTAATGAATTTTTTAATTCAAATAAATTAACTGTACCATCCTTTTTTAAATTAGATAATTTTTTTGTATCAATATCTAATTTTTCTAATTCAATTAATTGAATTAATTTTCTTAAGAATTGACCATCATTATAAGAATCTACTAAACCTAATAAAGAATGTCTAATGTTTTTCAAATTTTCAGAAGAGACAGATTTTAAAGTTTCCATATTATTATCAATAACTTTATTATTTGGTTGTCTTATTTCATCTTTTTCATTTGAAACTAAATCTAAAGAAATTTCTTGTAATTCTGAAGTTTGAACTTTTAAAACATTTGAATCATTATTTAAAATATCATTATCAATTGAATTATTTATTGTATTTACAGGTTGTTTATTAATTTCAGAATTTGATTTATCATTTAGTAATATCTTATCATTATTATTTGTGTCGTTGATAATATTATTAGTATTATCATTATCATTATTGTTATTATTATTATTATTATCGTTATTATCGTTATTTACAAGAAATTCAGTTGAATTTTTTTGTTCCATATTAGATTTATCTTCTGACATTGCAACAAATAATGCTTTATAATTACCAGCTAAATCATCAGCTAATTTTGGTTTATAATCAATTAATTTTTTAATATTTAATAAACCAATTATATCAACATATCTTAAAACATCAGCATTTTTATTTAAAGGATTTAACATAAAATATTCAGTTAAAAGTTTATAAGCAGATTCTACATTATTTGATTTTTTAAATTGTAATTTAATTAACCATGCATAAATTCTTGCATCAGGTGAAAATTTTCTATTTAATGAACAAGCATAATTAAGCCAACGACGAATTTCATCCATTGAATTTGAATCTTCATTACCCCAAGTTTTCAAAAATTCACAAACTGCATCAAAGAAATAAGTTGGTTTATTTGATTTATGAGTTGCAATATTTTGAAGTATTAAATCAGCTCTTTCATAATCACCACTTTCTAAACAAGCTTCATATAAAGACCAAGTTTGTAAAATTTCAGCATCAATTCTAGTTAAAACTTGATCATATGGAGTTGATGCATAAAATGAATCATCATTTGATGGATTAAAACCTGGTTTTGAAATAATTTTTGTATAAACATCATCTAAAGATTTTGGTTTTGAAACTAAATTTTTTGTTGATTCAATTGCAAGTAATCTAATACTATTATTATTATGTGAATTAAATTGAGATAAACGAGATGAATGTTTAATACATGCACGTACGGTCTTTGAACTCAACAATACACTCATGATAATAATAAATACTTCAACTATCGATAGATATATTTATATATATATATGTAAACGTATATATATATTTATGAATATGAAGGTGTTAGTTAATATATGGTTTTGTGATATCTTCAGTTAGTACAAACCAATATTTTTTAGATGAAAAATTTTAAATCTCAGCAATTAATTATTACGTTATATATCAAACAGTGTAGTGAAACATAATATGATTGATACAAAAATAATATCGCACTACCCTTTTTTCTTTTTAGCAGGAGGAAGGAATGTGGCGAGAAAAAGAGGCAAAAAAAAATTTTTTTTTTAATTTTTTTTTTTTTTTTTTTTTTAATATTAGACTAAAAATGACTGAAAATTTTTGAAAAAAAAGAATAAAATTTCAACCGCTAGAAATTGATTACGTAATCTTGTTGTCTAAGTTTCGGAGTTTAGCAAAGTTTCACAACTAAAATCAAATTAATAATATAAGTAGCAGCTGATTTTACATAGCAATGTAATAAGATATATATAATATTTTAATTAAAAACTTTATAAATGATCATCATCAATAGTTAACATATTCATTGGCTCAGATGAAAGATCGGGATCTCTATAAGCTTCTGTTTGGAAAAGAACCATTCGAGATATTAATCCAGCAAATAAGAAACAACTATCTTCCTTTTCATCTTGTGTCTCCTCTGTAAGAAATGATATAAATTGCCAACAATGACATTTATTTTCAGTTTTCAAAATCTTAACTCTACCTGATTCAAATGCAATTTTACTGATTAATTCAATTTTAGAACTTTGTAATTCTTCTTTACCAAATGAAATTATCATGCCACCTTTAGGTATAATTTTATCCCAAATTTCAATTTTATCCCATAAAATTGGATTGAAATTTTTTAATTTTTTATTATTACAAAATAAAATTGAAAGATCATTTATATTCTCTTGTTTTAAATAATCAAAACATGGGTTGTTGTTATTATTTTTATTATCATAACTATTACTATCATAATTAAAATCAACAATTGGTGATATTAAAATTACAGCAAATGGATCTTCAATTCCTTCAATTAATAAATCATTATTCAAATCTTCATTGAAAAATAATTTATTTTTAATCATTAAAAAGTTTAAAATAATTGTTGCACCAATTGAATCACCCATTAAAATAATTTTAGATTTTGGATTATCTTTAATAATGTTAATATAATTTTCAATAAATTTGTTTAATATAAATTCAATTGTTGAAATTTTACATTCTTCAGGAAATTTCATAATATGAATATTTGGATTATTAAATCCTTGTAATAATAATAAACTTTGTAATGTAATTAAATATTCAACATAAAAATATGGACTACTACCAAGTAATGGTATATTAGGCACATAAACAATTAATAAATCGATATAATTATTTTCTCTACAAGGTGAATAAATTAATAAATTCTCATCTTCAAGTTCTTTACATTCACTTAATTCAATTATATTATATGATTGAATAAATGCTCTTGTTAAAAAAAAATATTTCCAAACAATATTGGAAATTAATGAAAATGATGGATTCTCCATTTCAAAATTATTTAAATTTTTAAGATAATATTGAATTACTCTAGTTAAAATATGTTGATAAAACGGAGCATTTTTATCAATTTTATTTTTCACATTAAGTGGTTCAATATAACACATTAAAAGGGTATCGATTATTAATTTAAATCCTTAAATCAAATTGTTTGGTTATTTTGATTATCATTGTTATTATTATTATTTAATAATGTTAGTAATTTAACAAAAGCAAATCATTTAATTATTATCCAGGTTTTCTTTAGTTACCTTGAATTGATGAATTTAGAATATATATAACTGAATCTTCAATTGAATAATTCGAGAATAAATAAATAAGTGATAGAAAAATCAAATATATGAAATCAACTAATCTATATTCTCTCATTTCTATCTTTATTTAATGTGATCTTTCCTTCTTTATGGTAATTTTTTTTTTTTTTGCTACCATCCAGTAGTTAAAACTGTTCAATAAATCTTACAAACTACAGAGATCTAAAAAAAAGAAAGGAGTAGAAAGGAAAATTGCTGAGCATTTTCTGTGAAAATTAAGAGTGAATGCGTATGCATTAGGTAAAATATAAACAAAACTATGATGTTAAGAATAAACGAGAAAGTATAAATAAACTCATATATCCCCTCACTTAAATAAATTTATAATATATTTATATAACATTTTATATATATTTATTATGTAACCGAAGAATATTCAATATACTTATTAATACATATTCGTCCATTCTACGAGTTACAGAAGGTTAATTCCACAGATCTACAGTCTCGATAGTCTTACAATTAAAAAGGAAAAACATTTAAAAATTAAATTTAAATAAGAAAAAAATTAAGCTTACAAATAAAATTAAAAAGAAAAAAAAAAGAAAAATTTTACAAATTAAAATGACCGAACCATTTTACAATTTAAGCAAATTCCAAGGTGAAATTCTTGAAAAAGTTAATGAATCAAATCTAAAAGAATGCCCTGACATCATCATGAATTTGGACGATATTAACGTAGACATTGACAAAGAACTATTTGCATCCGCATCAAATGAGCTCAAAACAGGTGCTGTTACTAAAAAACTGACTCAACCATCATCTTTACCATTATTCAAGCTATGGTTTTACCAAAGATTAAGTGGTTTAATTGTGTTGAAAGAAGATGAATGGTGGAAATTATTAAATATGAACAAGCCAATAATAACTCAGTCGAATCAATCTCAAGTTTACTTGGGACAACTTATTTCTCAAGGATTACAAATATATTTTGAAGGAACCCCATTTGGCTCAACAGCTATTAATAGATCAGGCTATGCGTATCTTGCTGGTATTAATAAAAGATGGACTGTGTTATCAACTAAACAAGAGCAAGAAATGCTTAAATTATATCGTGAACAAGTTGATAAAATGAATCTTGATGATTTATTTTCATATAGTTTAGTAATTGGCTATTATATTCCAGATATGCTAAATACCGTTGGAAATTATTTAGTTGAATCAGTCACTGAAACTGTCCAAGAAATATTTTGGAACAGAAATAATGAGAAAAATATTCACAATAGAAAACTATTTAAAAAAGAAAATCTGTATGATTTATATACATAGTTAATAACTTTACAAGAAACAGAAAATAAACAATCAAGTGAATCGGTCTTATTACTTGGTTTTCAAAAAGGTAAAAATAATCAAATGAATAAAAATAACAATAAAAATAACAATCAAAAGAACAATCAAAATATCAATCAAAATAATAACCAAAATAATTACCAAATTAAAAATAATACAAGAGGTAATTACCATAGAAATAGAGGTAATGGAAGATATAGAGATTCAGGCAGAGGAAATTAAAATAATGGTAGATATAATTATAACCATAATTACAATAATAATAATAATAATAGAAGTAGATATAGAAACGATAATTATAATAACAACCAATATCACAATGAAACATATCATGTTTTCAATTCAGAAAGTGACGAAGAAAATTATAATATTGATGATGAAATCTTATTCTTAAATAATAAGAACACTGAATTAATATTAGATAATGCAGCCACTTGTCATGTCATCGGAAACAAAGAGTACTTAACAAATATTAGAAATACTAGTGCATTGATTAATGTATTGAAAAGTCAAGTCAATGTTCAAAGTATTGGAGACTAGAAATAGGAAAATTAATGCACTAGTACTTCTAATATTTGTTAAGTACTCTTTGTTTCCGATGACATGACAAGTGGCTGCATTATCTAATATTACACAAGAAACAATTGAGTCGGATATTGGTTTAAAAATTCCTTACAAGAAAATCAAAAATACATTACAAAATTGTAAGTGTAGGGAAATAATTCTTAAAAAAGAACATGGGAGGACAACCACAAACGATAGAAATGAAAAAATTAGAGGAGAACTACTACATATAGATGTTGTGGGTAAGATATACGATGGTTACGCTTTAGTTGTTACTGATAGAGCCACACAATTCGTGTGTGCTGAGATTATTCCAAATAGAAGTTTAGTATCTGAAAAGGCCATAGAGTCACTTACATACATGAATAACATCCTATCAATTAACAGAAATAATATATGCAGTGTATGTTGTGATAATGAATTTAGAACAAAGGAATTCATTAAATAATGTGATAGGAATGGAATTGCAATTCAATTTACTGCACCTCATTCGAGTTATCAAAATGGTACAGCTGAGAAGATGAACAAAACATTACAAGAAAGAGTAAGAAAATTACTGTATACAAGCGGAGTTCCTAGAGAACATTGGAAATATGCATTCCAACATGCATTATTTTTACATAATTTTGCATATCATACAAATCATGACTCAACACCATGGGAAAGATTTCGTGGTACTCCGTCACATATTCCTAAAACATTTGACATTCCTCATTTTGGATGCAAAATAGCTGCGTATAATAACGACAAATATCAAAAATGTTTTCAAGCGAATCATGTTGGTGTTTTTCTTGGTTTTAGGAATACAATTAAAATTGCTTATGTTCTGTTGAATAATAACAAAGTCATTGCTGCTTCATCTTTTACGACTTTTAATGATAATTATCCGTTATTAAAGAATACTCAAATAGGTGAGAATCAATCAAGTTTCAACACACTATCTACACATTCATTTGTACCAGTAATATCATTAAATCAAAACAAAGAAAAGAAAAATAAGAAGTAACAGATAGAAACAATTCCTGATGAAGACGTAATTATGCAGCATGCAATTCAGGAAGCTTCTTCAACAGAACTAATTAATATTCCCATGAAAAATAAAGCAGTTCATATTTCCAGTCAACCAACAAATAATAAAATAACAAGCCATAATTCAACTGAATTAAGTAATACAAAAGGGTTAGAGAATACCAATAAATTAATAGAAAATACAACAAGTAAGCCTCTATGTATCGAAGGAAAACAAGAGTCTAATCAAGTTACAATCAAAATTCCCCAAACAAATGTTATCATATCTAATACAAAAACATTCAAAAAGATATCGAAAAGGAAAAATAATTTCAATAAAAAGAATAAGAAATCTATAAAAGATCAGACAAATGCATTACCAACTCCGCCAATTAGAAAATTAATTAAATTACCAATTTCAAATGAAAATAATAAATCATCCAAAAATGAAAACAATAACTCATCTGATAATAACAATAATGATGAAAATAATAATGAAGATTTCAAAACTGCTCCATCATCACCTAAATTACAAGCAACTGATATTAATCCTACTGAAACTTTTGAAAATCTCAATAGCAATATAAATAAATACACACCAGAATCTCAATTGACAAAAAACATACCAACACACATATATGGATCCGTGAACGGTAATTTAAATAACATATCTAATTACGATTTAGTAGACATAAATGGAAATAATCAGCTTATTAAAAGTTACGAAAAAGCTATAATAAACCATGATAATAAAATTAGTAAACAATTGAGTAAAGAACATCGATCATAAGTAACTCAAAATGAGGAAGCAAATAACGTAAGTGAAGATACTTTTGATGATGAAAAAACATTTCCTAAACCAACCAATCCAATTAATTCAATAGTTCCTGTTTAAAGAACTGCAACAGCAGCAGATCTAAATCCTTTTAGAAGAATAACTAGAAAACTTAAAGACGATCTAGATTTAGCACTTGAAGGGGAGAAAGAAATATTTTTATTAGTTTCAAGTTCTAAATATAAAATTCCAAATAATTATAAAGAAATGTTGTCCTTCTCACGGAGAAATCAATGGATACAGGCAGCTAAAGAAGAATTAAAAGCATTTAAGGAATTTGATGTATTCAAAGTGGTCAAAGCTAAAGATGCAAAAGGTCCTATTATTAAAGGTCGTTGGGTGTGTAATGTAAAGCAAGAAGAAAAATGTGAAAGATTTAAATGTATACTTGTTGTAAAAGGTTTCAGACAAGAAGCTGGTCAAAATTATTTAGAAACATTTTCTCCAGTTATAGCAATTGACTCGATTAGATTCTTATTCAGCTTATGTGCAATAAATGGATGGTACATGCAACAAATGGATGCGAAAAATGCATTCTTAAATGGAAAACTAAAATACCAAATATATTTCAAACCACCAGAAGGATGTAATGCCAAAAATGATGAAGTATGGCTATTAAAAAAGGCAATTTATGGACTCAAAAATGCACCATTAATATTCTATCAAACATTTACTGATGTGTTAAAGAAGAACAAATTTGAAATTTCACAAATTGAACCATGTATTATGTTTAACAGAGGATTAAATGTTTATATTGCAATGTATGTAGATGATCTACTAATAATTGGTGAAAAGGCTTCAAATATTGAACAAGTAAAAGATTTATTAAAAGCTAATTTTACAATGAAAGATTTAGGAGTTCCTCAAGTATTTTTAGGTATAACAATAAAATATTATAATAAAAATCATATAAAATTAACAATGGAAGACACAATCAATAAAATTCAAGAAAATTTTAAAATTATAGAGAGTAAAAGAAGCTACAAAACTACAAAAGTCTCGATAGGTCAGATGAAAACTCTCCATTTCTAGATAAAGAGGGAAACAAGGAATACCGAAGGAGGGTAATTGGAACTTTATTGTACATTGCAAATACAGTAAGATTAGATATAAGCTATAGCACTAATGTATTGTCAAGATATGTTGAAGAACCAAGAATGTCCCATTTAAAGGCGGCATATAGAATAATCAATTATTTAATCCAAACAAAAACAAAAGGTGTACAATATACAAATGAGAGTAGATTAAAATTACCAATAAAGGATTATAGACTACTAGATACAAATAAGAAAGCAATTATTGATGATTATCCTACAAAAGGAAAGTATATGGTTTCAACGATTGTAGATGCCAGTTATGCAAATGAAAAAGAGTCAAAGTCACAGAACGGATACGTGACGTATCTTAATAACAATATA
This sequence comes from Pichia deserticola, assembly GCA_030570135.1. Classification (NCBI taxonomy): domain Eukaryota; kingdom Fungi; phylum Ascomycota; class Pichiomycetes; order Pichiales; family Pichiaceae; genus Pichia; species Pichia deserticola. Next base: position 14,385 of record JAJLVB010000071.1, on the reverse strand, counting down.
ATAAGCTGGAAATCAAAGAAACAACCAATAGTTACTTTATCCTCAGCTGAAGCTGAATATGTTGGTTTGACGGAAGGATTAAAGTCAACTATACATTTCAACAATTTGATGAAAGAACTAAATTTAAATGTTACATATGCAACCCTTTGTTCAGATAATCAAGCAGGCCCTTCGGTTAGCATCACATAAAATTCAACATCAACGAACGAAACATATCAATGTGAAATATCATTTCATTCGTGAAAAAGTGATGAATAGAGAAATTAAATTAAATTATATTAACACTGAGTATAATGTTGCTGATGGATTAACCAAATTTTTGAATAATGAAACAAATTCAAAATTAGATAAATTAATATTTTAAATAAAATTAAAATGTATCAAAGTTTAGTTTAAAGGGGAGTGTGAAAATTAAGAGTGAATGCGTATTACCCATATAAATTGTAACTGTTAATGGTAAGACATATGATCTCATATCTGGAGGAAAACGACATTTCTTCAACAGTTCAGTTGTTTTATCGGATAAAACTGTACAACCATCTAAATCTTTAATCTCAATTTTTAACAAATCAAAGTTTGTAGCAGAAAAAAGCTTCGAAAAAAAAGTACAAGCAACGTCAAAAAGAGGTCTTAATACACGACTATTTGTGATTGTGTGATTTAGATACCAAATACTTAAATACTCATAATTTTCACCATAAGGTATTAATTGCTCTTTCTCGGTAATACAGAGAATCTTATCTATCATCATAACAAGTTGAGGATTTAAAGTAATCTTTCTTACCGCTAACACTAGGTTATCAAAGTATTCAAGATGAGTTAATTTAGTATGGTATTTCAACTCATTGATTTTGAATCTATTAAGAATATCACTTGGTTCAGTAATCTTCTCAATTAGTTGACTCAACGGTTCTTCGGCTTCTTCATAACTAACCTCGTAAGAAGATTTAGCAATAGGTTGTAAGACTTTTGACATTGATGTATTGGATGGTTCATTTTCATGAATAATTTCATTTGAGGTCTCAATTCCTTCCATAGGTTGAGGCTCATTACTGATTGAAATAGTATTCATTGTAAAAATTTTAAAATAATTTTCTTAGAATTGTTAAATATTATAAATAAAAACAACTTTGACTCTTAATCTGAAAGTAAACTCGCTATAAATTTACTTTGGTTTGCTTGACTAGCTATAATAATAACAATTTTAATTCTATTAATTATTCTAATTCTATTCCATGTTTTATATATGAAAGTATTCTTATATAAAACTGTTGACTATTAAATATCTAGTTAAATATATAGATCCTTTCTTATCTTATTGTTGATTCTATATATATATTATAAAAGAGAATAAAGGATAAACCGATACCCATAAATAAAAACAAGTTTATTTATGTTGATAATATTTCATCTCACTACATAAATTTATTGTGTCTCAATATTATATTAAAGCGGTTTATCAACCCTCTTACTAAACATGTAATCAATCTCCTATATTATTCCCTTAAGGTGCTAATTATACGAGTGCACATTAGCAAATATTCAATATACTTACTTATTAATACATATTCGTCCATTCTACGAGTTACAGAAGGTTAATTCCACACTTTTCCATTCTAGATCAGCAACAACTTCTCGAAAATTAAATAAGAGGGAAAAAAAATATCTTCAGAAAATTTTCTTTGCTATTTTTTTTTTTTTTTTACTATATTATTATATTTTGTTCTATTAAATTATTATATTAATTTCTTTTTTAATTTATCTCTGATCCATAATTAAAAAGTTTTGACTAACAAGAATGAATATATCATTTTAAACTACATTTATAAAGTTGGTAAAACTTTTTCCATAGCACCGATGAAAATATCAACATGTTTCTTTTCAAAGATTAAACCTGGTCTTAATCTAACACCAACTTCTGCACAACCACCAACGTTAACACCAGCTAATCTCATTTTACCTAAGAATTCAGCTCTCTTTTGACCAGATGGCATATCGAATGCAAGGAAACATGCTTTACCTTTACCTCTTAAGTTAGAAATTAATTCTGGGTATTTTTCTTGTAAAGCTTCTAATTTTGAGTAGAAATAAAGACCAGTTTCTCTTAAAGGTTCTAATAAATTATTATCTTTAATTTGATCACAAATTGCAGCAGCCATGATAATACCTTTTGGATCACCACACCAGGTGTTGAATTGTCTATATGGTTGGTTTGGAATAAATTCTGGATCATGGAACCAGTAACCAGCAGATTGCATCTTCTTTGAGAATGTAACAAGATCTGGTGGAGGAGTAATATTATATCTTTCATGATCCCACATGATACCGGTACCACCGCAACCAGCTTGAACTTCATCAATAATTAATTTTGCACCATATTTTAATGTTAAATCTCTTAAACCTTGGAAGAAAGTTGCAGAAGCGTGATTATCACCACCTTCAGATTGAACTGGTTCAACAATAACACCAGCAATTGGACATTTCCAATTCTTTAATCTATCCTCAACAATTGCTAAACATCTAGCATCTTCTTGAGCATTTATTTCTTCATTTTTTTCTAATGGATATTTATAAGCTGGAAATTCAGCAGTTGGCCATTCAAATGATGGCATATCCATTTTATGAACTGGTTTTGATCTTGTAACAGAACCAGATGCAAATAATCTACCATGGAATGCTCTTTTAAATGAAAGAATTGCAATTTCTGGATTACCTGGTGCTTTATTTAACATACATGTTTCTTCTTCTTCTTTTGTAAATGGATTGTTAAAACCTCTCTTTTTTGATTGATAATTAAAGAAAACAGCTTTAAATGCTAATTCATTTGCATCAGCACCTGATAAACCATTCCAAACATAAGTTTGACCTTTTGGTGCATGTTTTAATAAATCTCTTTGTAATGTTTCGTAATCTTTACCTGGGAAATTACCTAAAGCTGGTCTATCAACAATTGCTCTAATCATTTTCTCAGATTTAGCAGTTTCAATAAGATTTGGATTATTATAACCTAAAGCAATTGATGCAACTTGACAATAAGCATCTAAAAGAACATTACCATCAATATCAACAATATAATTACCAGTTGATTTTTCGTAATCAGCAATAAAATAAGTACATCTGTTATCAAAGACTTCACCAAGAGTTTTAATAGCTTCTTTACCCTTTGGACCTGGGATTGCTTCAGTTACAACCTTTGGTGCAACTGGTTCGTTTGGGAAACACTTAGTTGTATAAGACATTTTTAAATATCAGCAGTTGATGAAGAAGGGAAAAAAAAGAAAAATATAATAGAGGAAGGATTAAGAAAATAAGTAATTAAGTAGAATGAAAAGAAGAAGAAAAAGAATCCTAACAAAAAAAAAAAAGGGTTATAAACTCTCCTTTTTATAATTTCATGATTGTAAAAGCAAAAAAAAAATAGATTAAAATGAACAAAATATGCCGCCAAAAGGAATAAAATTAATATAATAAATAACTTAAGATCAGCTATAGTTAGTTTATCAATGAAAAACATGATGATACCCCGACTAAATCAACTAGCCGCCAACAGTTTCCTAATTAACTCGTTATTTTTTTATTGTTAAAGTGTTAAATAAATTTTATTCTTTGATATAATTCAAGTTTTCAGCTATTCAGTTATTTTCCGCTAAGCATCTTCTTTGTTTTTTAATCTCTTAGCGGTTCAAAGCCAAAATTGTTAATTTTTATTGCCATTGCATTTTTTTATTTTTATTTATTTATTTGTTTTTTTGTTATTATTTGACATATTTATTGATTTTTTTTTGACACATTTCAAAAATTAATTTAATTTAATACCCCCGCAAGTAGGTAGGTGTAATATATATTATATATAGATTTAAAATGATTAATTTATTAATATGGTTGATGACTGATTTGACAGTTTATGCCCACTATAAAGTTTAATCTTCAAAATTTAATAATATTGCCATAACAATTATTTATTTACTTATTTATTTATTTATTAAATAATTATAATATACTTTATAGTTTGTTTATATTTTAATTATGGTATTATAAATTTTACTTCTTGTACTATATATAAAAAAAAAAGAAAGAAAAAAAGAAAGAGTAAATCATATCAATCAAATCAATAATTCTAATTTTACTATTTATATGAATATAATATTATTATTATTAAGGACAAACTTCTTGTTCTTTCCAAAGACCATTATGAGTTCTTCTGTAAAGGTATCTTCTATCATAACCACTACCACCTAATACAACTTCATCAACTAAATCAACAAACATACAAATAACTACAAAATTTTCATATCCAGTTGATGAATTATTACCATCAACACCTCTATTAATTGCATCTAATAATTTTCTATTTTCTTCAGTTAATGGAGATCCAGGTAATGGTTTTTTAAATGATTTTTTCATACTTCTTGATAATGCATTCCAAACTCTTAAACGTTCATCTTCCCATTCTTCAGCTGTTGGAATTTTCGATATTAAATTATTTTTATTCATTTTATAACTTAATTCAGATAATGAAATTGATGAATCTTCAAATGATTTAATAAATTTTTGTGAATATAATTTATAATTTAATGGTTCATAAATTGATTCTTCATTATTTGATAATGATAAATATTGTCCAATTAATGATTCTGATTCATTATCAATTATTGAAGTATCTGAATCAGATCTTTTATAATATATTTCGTCTTCATCATTATTATCATAATTATCATTTTTATCATTTGATATTATTGGTACTAAATCATCACTTATCATTCTAACTACACCTTTAAATCGGAATTGTTTCCTCATTTTACTAAAATAAAAGCATGCATCAAATCTTGGATTTAATAATAAATCTTTATATTTACTTGACCTTTTATCAGTTGTAAATAATAATATATTTGTCTTTTCTTGATCAAATAAAAAACCTCTTAAAATACATGTTCTAGTTGATGGATAATTATTTGAATCAACATTTGCAAAATTAAATGTTGTAAATGGTGAATCTCCAGTTTCTAATTCTGTCTGCATTGCAGATGTAAATGATGGATTCCATAATGCAAGAGATTGAAGCATTTTTATATATCTAATTAAATGAAGAAATCAAATAGAATGGAATAGAATGGAATAGAATAGAATAGAATATATATATATATATATATATATACATATATATATAATATATCGGATCTTAGTATATACTAGCAAAGAATTAACAATATTGTAGATATGTTATAATAATGAATAGAATTAATCAAATAAAGAAAGATAATCTTTTAACTGATAAACTCACTAAATAAATATTTAATAAATATTTGATTGTAAATAAATATTCTAAACGACTGAATCAAATGAAACTGTAAGATATTAATTACAGTTTATACTGTTAATAAAAAAGGCAAACTGGAAATCATGATAGTGAAAACGTCTGTGATAATAAAAAAATTCATGCCTATGTTAAAACCTGACCAGGCCAGGCTGCACACACACACACACAATGTTCTTCACTCATTATTTTTTACTCACTGTCCAGTCCAGCGAGCAGCAATTGAATTGACTTTAACGATAAATTAACATTAGTCTTTTAGCAATGGAAAGCCTTGCGTGGGGGAGGAGAGAAATGGGGTGATGAAAAATGAATAAATTGAAGCGTCGATCGACTTCGGGCGATTTGGTAATAATAAAACTCAGATATATAATAGTGCTTAGTTTGTCTTTATATCCGTACACAAATAATTACAGTTTGTATCATGAATTGAGTGGTGGTGTATTCTAAAATACTCTCTACATATCATATTTTTATATTTTAATATTCAGAATTAAAGGCAATAATATAGATAGATTCTATTATTTTTCAATTTTTTTGCCTCACACTAAATGTTTAAAATACAGGACTTTAACCCAATTTTTAAAACCCCAAATGGTTTAATACCTTCAAATAAAAATAATATTAATAACAATGGAACAAGTTCTAATGGAGTTAATCTGTCCACTAATAATCCATTATCTTCTTCAAATATACCATTAACTCCTTCATTAAGTAATAACTATCAATTCACTACTGGTTCGATTAATCAGCCACAACAGCAGCAGCAGCAACAACAGCAACAACAACAGCAACAGCAGCAATCGTTATCATCACATATATCGAATGAAAAATTATTAACGTTTACAAACTATTATAAATTTTGTTGTCTTAAAAATGTCAATTGTTATTTTTATCAATTTAATTCAAACTCTAATATAAATTTAAATAATAATAATAATAATAATAATAATAGCAACAGTAGTGGTAACAACACAGCTAGTTCAACTTATGAAATTCTTAAATATGAACAATTAATTAAGAATAAATTGAAAAATGATTATCAAATTAACGATATTATTACATGGATAGCTAAAAAGGAATTATGTTTATTTCAATTACAAATTGATGATCCAAATGAGAATTTCGATCCAAATATTGGCTTTAATCAATTAAAAGATGCAATGAGTAATATTATAAGTGAAAATAATTTATCATTAAAATTAATTTCTGCTTCAACTTTTAATTCAGATAAATTATTTGGTGATAATTTTTTAAATTATAATACTGCACAAAAGCAATTACAAAAAAAATCAATGAATGTTGTATATTTAAGCTTTTTAAGAGCTGTTCATAAGTTTATATTACAAAAAATGACAAAATCTCATTCATTATTTGAAACTTCAACTCAATCTTTATCAATTGATATTTTACCTTATAGTGGACAATTAATTACTTCTTCAATGATTCAAAAAGTAATTGTAACAACTCAAAATAATTCAGATTTTACAACAACTTCAAAAAAGAAAAAAATCTTAAAAAAATTGGCACCTTATTCAATTTTAAAAATAAGTCCTTCATTAAATCAAAAAAATGAATTAATTATAAATATGACATCTTTGAAAAAAGTTTTTTATAAATTTACAGATTATATTAATATATCATGTAATGGATCAATTAAAAAATTAGATGAAAAATCAAAATTTGCAATTTATATTGCACCTTCAGGTATTAGATGTTTAATTGCTGGTAATTCATATATTGAATCAATTACTCATGAACTACCTGAAAATTATGAAAAATTATTTAATATTTTAAAAACTTTTAATGATATTGATTTAAATAAAAATATTTCAAAAGTAAATGAAAAAAGACTATGGATTAAAATTTATCCAATTGGATTTAATTTAAGTAATTCATCACCTGTAATTGCTAATTATTTAAATAATATATCATCATCAAGTAAAAAATTTATTTATTGGCCATTAGAATTATGTTTTATACAATTTGCTTCAGATTATACACCAGGTTTATTATCAAATGATGAAGATTCGCAATTAAATAATTTCCAAATTGAAGATCCTTTTGGAACAATTGAACAATTTATTGATATTTTAGATGAAATTGAATTATCAAAATTTAATCAAGAAAAAGAAAATAAAAATAATGAAAAAATTAAAATTGAAAATAATGAATTACAAAAAGAAAATGATTTAAAATTATCATCACAAATTTCAAAAAATGATTTATCAAATATTGAACAAAATCAATTATTAAATAATGAAAAATTAGAAAATAAATCAGAATTTAAATTTCCTGTAAGTTTTAATTTTAAACCTGAACTTGATTCAATAGATCAACAACTTAAACCATTAAAAACTTTAGATAATAATGATATTGATAGTATTGATGATATAATAAAATCAGAAAATGATCTTGGTGATTTATTTAATTCAAAAGATTCAAATTTAAATTTAATTAATGATTCAAAAAATAATAATGATAATGATTTTCAAAAAGAATTAGAAAATGTATTTAAAAATGATGCACAAAATATTGAAGATGGTATTAATGTAAATAATAATACAAATAATATTGATAATATAAATGATATTGCTAATGTCAATTCAATTGATGATTCAATAACTCATGATAAAAAAATAGATCCAAATTTTGAAGATGATTGGGATGATCTATTTGGTGATTCAGCTGATGATTATGAAAAAGATATAGATGCTGAAGTCGATTCAGTATTACAAGACTTAGAAGAAAGTGAAAATATAGTAAATAACAATCAAAAATTAAATGATATAAATTTCTCAAATGTACTTGATAATTTACAAAAAGATCAGAAAAATAATGAAGAAAATGATAAACTTGATTTATTTAATTCAAATAACCAAATTACTCCCTTAATTGATACAAAACAAAATGTATTAACAACGCCATCCGAAACAGCAATCACTCAGCAAAGAATAGATACATCTCCATTATATCAAGATCCGGGTGCACCATCACCAATCCCATTTCAAATTTTTGCTCCTCCTGCTTCTTCAAGTGAGGAGTCATCACCAATATCAGCTGAAGAAAAATCAAATTTGAAACCTTTCCCATCATTAACTCCAAAAGAGAAAAGAAAGTCGATTTTTTCACCTCTAAATTTTAATCCGTTAATTGAAAAAGATATAGATAGTAAATATAGTAATGGTGGTAAATTTTTTGTGAAAAATAATACTACTCCAAGCAATTTCAAAAAATTGGATACTTCAGAACCTATAGATTCATTAAGTAGTGATAATAAAAAATTCATCAATTGTTCAAATACTCCATTAACTGAAAACTCTGCAACATTTAATCATATTGGAAACTTAACAACACCATCATTTTTTGTACATGGTCCTGGGAAAAATGATAATTACTTTTTATCTAATGGTGATTCTTCATCAGATACTGAAGATGAAATATTGGATCTAGCCAATGAAAATAAAGATCACAATTTAGATTATAACTCTGATGGTAATAAAAATAATGAAAACCATAATATTGAAAATAATAACAATAACATTGATACTAATATTGATAATTTCGATATTCAAACCGATACAGAAGAGAATGAAATTATTAACGAATTTGATGATAATGACGATGAGCAAAGCAAAGAAAATCATTTATCTGATTTATCAACAGAAGGTAACTTTTTTGGGAAAAAAAATAATATATTTGGTTTAACTGCATCAGGTTCAGAGGGCAATCCTTCAAAGAGAAGAAAACTTGAAACTATTTTTGATAGTATTAACGATGATGATGAATTAGATCTCGAGTTTGATGAAGATTATAATGATAATATTGAAAATGAGAATGATCAAGATGGTATTGAAAGCTCGGATATAGTTGCAAAATCAAAAACAGATTTAGATAACACAATATCTAGAAATATGAATGATGTTTCCATAATTGAAATTCCGAACTCTTGGTTTTATGTATTACGTCCCGTTTCACCAATTCAAATTCCATTTAATTTCTTAGAAACCATTAAACTTAAGGTCGACATTTCAAAAATTACCTCTCTTTTACCTATTCTCCAGGAATATGTTTTATTTTCTCAAAAATATATGAATAATCAGATGCTGGACATGTTGGTTCAAAGTAGAGAGTGTCCATCAGTTTTAGATAATGATGTCGAATATCTTGTATATAAAATTTTCCCAGGTATTTCTAAAATGAATTGTTTTGAATTATTAGATGCTGATAAAGAATCTAGACAACTAAAACCCTTTGAATGTCTCTTTGGATTAGCTCCTAATAAGATAAATAATTTGTTCCCAAATAAATCAGATACCGAAATAAAGCTTTTTGACGATAATAATTATGATTCAGCATCTCCCATGTTAAGTGCTCCTCAAATTGATTTTCAAAATAATCATATGATGCATCAATACATTGATGAATTTGTCGATGAATTTCAAAAAGTTAATATATGTGATTCAATTCCATCAGATAACTTATTTAGAATCAATCCTACTGTTATAAATTTGAAGAGATTAAATCAGGATATCATTGTTAATCACCTAGGCATTAACTTTTGGAAGTTATTAAATTTAGAACCATCGGAGAAATCTAAAGATTTTAGTATTATTTTTGTTGTTCCTAAATCTAATGATGAGTTTAGCAAAAGATGTGTTAATTTTTTAAATGAAATAATCGATTACTATAATGTTTGTAAATTGGGAAATATTGAAAAACTTAATGATTCCGGTATAGTGGAAGTTGAGCATGATATAAATAAAGAATATTGGGATTGTGTTCAACAAAAACTGTTATCAATTGTCGATAATTTACAAAATAAGTGTACTTCAGAAAATAAAAATAGAATATTATTGATGTTTGTAGATCCGTTTCAAAATTTGAATTCTTTGGTTAGAATGGCAGATGTTACATACACTTTTGAAAGTGCGTTGCTTGAAAAGCAAATAGATGACACTGATTTATCGAAGAAAAAAAAGAAAAGAAAGAATAAAACAATAACCAGGTTACCAATTACACTATTTTATAAAGCCTTTTCTGTTGATTCGTTTTATCAAAGAGAAGATGGTCAGTATGTGGTATTTACAGATAAGGATTATTTAAGCCTTGTTTTGGAATTATATAATAATTGTCCAAATGATGAAACCCAAATGATATTAAAAGATAGGAGTAACATATTTTTAATTGAAAAAGATATCCAAAAGACAGTTAAATTCATGCTCACTAAAAAGCCAGTTGCCAAATTAATTGAAGATGAAACGTTTCTACACTTATGTTATGAAAGATCGGTTGATAAAAAATGGTGTGTTGCAAGTTGGGTCAATCAATCTGGAAACTTGAACTTTACTAAATCCTGGTATATTGATGAAAAAGTTGAAGCGTGTCAAAGTTTTGAAAAGGTTGCAGATGACATCATGCTTATTACAATGGAGTATGTGTCAAAAATTTCGGGTAAATGTTATGTTATTTTGACAAGACTAAATAATATAATACCAGATGACGAACTTGCCGAATGGAAGAGATTGTCGATAAAAAATAATGACTTGGTGCTAGTTGTTATGACTGCCGAAATAGAATCATCTACATTAATTTTATCGAATAACCCGGGTCAAATATATAATGTTAAAAAGAAAGATGATAATTTTAAGGATGTTAATTATACTGTTGGGTCAACTAATTCACAATCGCAGACACCAGGAAATTTTTTATTAAATACTAACAATTATACACACCATTTGGTAGGAAGTGCTAAATTTGAAAGCCCTGATGTTTCAATGTATACACCTTCATATGATAATGTATTTTCTCCTATGGATGTAAGTAGTCATCAAGTTCAAGTGCCTATTCAGCCATTAGAACCTCTTCATGAACATAACTTGGAGCAAGATACATTATATCAAAATCCTGTCTTAGTTGATATATCAGATGAATGTTATGGTTTAATATTACAAGTATCCCAGCCACTCTCTAATCAACCACGTGTTCCATTAAAAACTGGATTTTTAGTTAACACTGGAGAGGGTGCAACCAAGAATAGAGTTTTAGAAATTAACCTCTTAAGTTGTCAATCAGGAATCAATGTTAACAAATTTTTGAGAAACTTGCTCATTCAATATAGGAATTTAGGCTCATTGGCACCTTTTCTTGGTATCAATGGGATAGTTAGAAAGTGTGGCAATGTTGAATATGACGATTTAGGAGAAGAAGACGATGATGATGACACGCCTGGTAATTGGGAAGATGAAAGTTCGACTGGATTAGGATTAAATTTGGGAGTTAATAGTCAGAGTTATGGAACTGATAGGAATGAAAGAAAAAAGGAAAAACTATATATTCAACAGCAATATACCCAATTTCATAGAATGCAACAAAGACAAAAAAGGCAAAGATCAAGAGAACGTGATAGAGAGATTTCAGAGAATAATTTACATTATAATGTAATTCCTGTACATATGCTAACTGTTCGAAAGATTCTTGATTTCCTTGTTAATATTGAAGTGGAGTAAAGATATCGCTTCATATATAATACTTAGAAAAGCTATTTAGACTATTACTTCTACATATCTTTATGTGTAATAATAAGTATCAAGAGGAAGGTACAAACCTTTGGGCTATAGTTCCCAAACATATAACTTTATTATTGTAATTGAAAGTAATATTATTTAGAAATTCCCATTCCTTATCTGATAATGAAAAAGATTTCAAGGTTATCTGAAGCTGATATCTAGCTAATATAAAACATTTTTCCAGTTTATCATTACATGATTCAAATAACAAAACTAAATCATCATTTGCAAGTGCATTCCCTCTTTTTGCTGATGAATCAATACAGCATGAATTGAATAAAGCTTTCAGTTGGTTTAAGTAAACTAAGTAATCTTCTATAAAGTTATCGGACGTCATATTCCATGATCTGCATAATAAACCCATGATTTCAAATGAAACTGCAAATAAAATATCATTCGATACTTCCCGTATGTCTAATAAGGCTGGAGAATTGAAAAAAAAATCCATTAATTCTTTAGGTTTAAGACCCACTAGTTTTTTTGCAATATTTTTACAAAACTCGATTCTGGTTGTTAGAGGAATTGATAATTTTAGTAGATATTTCCAGCAGGTTATTAAAAATTTTGATCTTATCGGAAGAGAATCTAAACATATTCCAGATCCTTTGAATTTATATTCCAGCATTGATGGATTACATCGAAAATTATATTTTTGGTTTAAAGTTAAATCATTTGGAATTATTGGTGATATATTCCCTGCTGATGTGGAATCTGTAAAAATATAATCAACAAATGTAAGAAGTGAGTCTAGATATTGTTCATCTGTGGCATCAAATGGATCAGAGCCTGAAATATCTAAAATATTTGATATCAATATGGAATTTTGTAAAACTTTTGATCTAGCTAACTCGATATCCATAAATCTTACTAGAATATATAAAAATTCTCTCCATCGACCCCAAGTTTCTGCGTAACATTCGTAAGAGTCGGGTCTTTCAATTTCTGTTAATTTACTAGCAAGTGTCAATGAATATATGACATATTTCCATAGACTTTTTTCAGTTTCGGAAAGATATTTAATTCCAAAAAAGATATTTGTATCGTTAAATTTATCAGAAGTTGTAGAAATATCATAAAGAGATCTTATTTTGTCATCTCTTAAGTCTTTATCCAATACATCAATATTTTCATCCATGGAATAATTTAACAATGAGTCATCTAGTTCTAACACCTCATTATTGTTATTATTGTTAATTGTAGTATTACCAATAGTTTTCCTTCTTTTTGAACGTTTTAAAGTATTAAATGATGATGGTTTTAGAAATGAAAATAAAGCTTCCAGTTGATGATATAAATTCGAAATTTCTTCATTATAAACAATCTGCTGTTCAGCTTTATCAAAACCTATAGTGTTTTCCAAAATCTCAAATAATTGAGATATATACTCAATACATGGAATAGAAAAATTTAATAGAATGGATGAAGATTTATCCTCCACATGGTTTAGTTGAGTAGCTGTAAGAATCATCATTAAAATTTCTTTTGAAGGATAATTAATGTAGGGTAGATTTAATTTTAAAGTTGTTTTCAAATACTGAAGTAAATCATCAAAACTGTTATATCTGTAGATTCTGGTATGTATTGTATCTAGTTTAGAATGATATTTAAAACAGGCATTTTTCACGAAGTTGGAATGTAATGATTCAGAAATTGCATAAATGCTAGGTGATGATGGTAATATTGGTGATTGTACCATTGATTTGGCATTTGCTTAGAGAAAGTTGCATTAGAACTCAAGTTGAATAACTGATCAAAAATAATAAATTTTAATTGAAAAGAAAAGATAAATTAGTTGAAATGATTTCATAAAATTATATAAGCTAAAAAATATAACAGAAAAATTTAACGTCAGCTACAGGATTCGAACCTGTGCGGGCGGAGCCCAAAAGATTTCAAGTCTTTCTCCTTAACCACTCGGACAAACTGACTAATATGATTTTATAAATCATCTGGAATTTATTGAGTAAATAATTTATAATTAATACTTGAATGTAATAAAAATCTTGGATATCGGTTAAAAACTATCAACCTACGTTATATATAGTTTCAATAATCTTTACAACAATGAACTCAGTATGGAGAAGCTTGAAAGTAATTATTCTAATTAATTCTTCTCCTTCATATTAAAGTGGGAGAAGCTATTAATACTATAGTAAAGAGTAGGGTGTGCGCGGAGCGCTAAGGTGTACGTTTGATGTCAACATCAAAAAGGTAAACATCGGGCTAACTCGAACGTAGAGAGGCAGTTGACGATGTTTGAAGATATTAAAGGTGTATAATATCCTGCTAATTATATTATCTTATTTTTTTTCTTACATTTTCTTCTTTTTATCTCTTTTTATCTCTTTTTATCTCTTTTTATCTATTTTTATCTATTTTTGTTTCCTTCTATTATTAAATGAGCTGTAAAGGTGCAATAGAAATTATTTTTCATAATGAATACAAAGAAGCGTTAGAAAATATGTCGTCTTATTCAGACGAAATGTTTAATATATCATTTTT